>BQNB010177927.1:0-12921 GCA_026074375.1 Tanacetum coccineum
GATATTAGTCATGCTATTGGGAGGGTGAGTAGGTATATGCATAACCCTGGAAAAGGACATTGACAAGCTGTTAAATGGATATTACGGTATATTCATAACAAGGTTGATGTAGGGTTAGTATTCGAACACGGAAGTAGTCAGTGGGTAGCAGGATATTGTGATTCTGACTATGCTGGAGATTTAGACAAGCGAAGATCTACTACAGGCTATGTTTTTACTCTAGCGAAAGCACCAATTAGTTGGAAGTCTACCTTACAATCAACTACTGCTTTGTCAACTACAAAAGCAAAGTATATGGCAATGACAGAGGCTGTAAAGGAAACAATTTGGCTTCAAGGGTTGCTCGGTGAACTTGGAATCAGTCAGAAGTTTGTCACGATGCATTCTGACAGTCAGAGTGTAATTCATTTAGCAAAGAATCAAGTTTATCACGCAAGGACGAAGCACATTGATGTTCGGTATCATTTCATACGAGAGATACTGGACAAAGGTGAAGTTAGAATCCAGAAGATCCATACTTCTAAGAATCCCGTAGATATACTGACTAAAGTAGTAGCTGGGATCAAGTTCAATTACTGTTTGGACTTGATCAATGTTGTGAAAAGTTGAAGGTTGGTTTGAAGACTCCACCAAAGATGGTTAACGACAAGATTGATGAATTGATATTTTCCAATGTGGATATTTGTTAACTGATGGCTCATATTTAGATTCAATGAATTCACCCATATGGAATCTTATCATATATTTGCAAAGATACGGAAGATTTACAAAGATCTTGCAACTTGGTAATATTGGCAAGTTGGAGCAAGTTGCTAGCAAGTTGATGCTCATTTAGAGCTTATAAATAGTAGGCTTTGTTTTGTTTTCAAACACACCAAAACACACAGACAAGTACTTCTTGTTGTGTTTTTAGTTTTCCTCTTTAGTTGTAGTTTTGTAATATGTTTCTAGCTTAAGAAATATATAAAGTTTGGTGTTATATTCTCTTGTTTTGCTTTCGTATTGCTTAATTTTCAACAAGCTAGTTTGGGGTATAGTTGTAGTGTTAAATTATTCACACTCTTTACCTAGTCGGTGGGATATTATCACGGTTATTCCACAACAAGAAATTCCCCCAAATTTCTCATTTCCATCAATATTTTCATTACTCTGTAATTGCTTCTCATTATCCATCAATTGATCATTATGCTTGTCGTTAAGTGCACAAAATGTATCTCCATACTTAACTGGCACCTTCACGCGCCGCCGTGATCGCCAGAGATTAATCGTCATTTTCCAACCTTCACCAATTTCAAAAATTCAACAACCGTTCGTTGCGGATTTGGATTCTGAATAACGTGTGCTAATTTGTTTTGTAATTTGGTTACAAGATCAAGCTTAAAATGAAGAATTAATGGTGGAATTGAAATGATTTTTTGGCGGGAAGATTAGTTAGAAGAGAGAGAACAGTTCCGTTCAACAGATTTTGGTGGGAGTATTCCAGAATCCATAAGCAACCTAAACCATTTGGTATTTTTGGCCCTCGGTGAAAGCCAAATCTCGGGCCACATTCCAGGTTCACTCTCTAGCTTGACAGAAAATTTTTAGAATGGAAGAGTGTCAAAATAAGCTATTTATGATAGAAAGGGAAACCCTTTTTTCGCTTCACATATTAACGGCTACCACAATGAATGATCTCAGTACTAGTTTTAATGACTAGTAACCGATTTGTTGAATTGAATAGAGGTGTTTAAAGAAGTAAGTCTAGCATTAATATTGTTAGGATCGCTTCCAGAGGAGTTTGAGTTGCTTGAAACAACTCTACTTAATGGGAAGGATGATGTGTCTCTTAGTGAAGTTTGTACTGCTTTATATAGTAAAGAACTGAGAAGGAAGGACAGGCAAATTAGTTCAAGTGGAGATTGCAAGGTTTTGCTAGTTAGAGGTCATTCGCATAAGAAGGGGCATCGATAAAGAGATAGAGATTCCAAGTCAAGGCAGTGGGTAAGCAGAAGATGATTTGTGCTTTTTGTCAATGAAAAAACGGTCATTGGAAAAGAGATTGTCCAAGGTTGAAAACCAAGGATAATCATTACAAAGGGAAAGCTATAGCGGAGGCGAATGTAACCAAGTGTAACGATGAAGAATTGGATCTCTCACTTAGCAACATGTCAAGTTGTATGCTTCGGAGATATGGCTATAGTGGATCACATGTAGCCATCATTTACTCCAAATCCGAGAGTGGTTTAGTAATTTTAAAGAGCATGAGGAAATTGTTTATACAACAAACGAAACTCCCCTCACTACTCATGGTATTGGTTCCGTTCGATTACAGAATGAAGACGGAATAATTGTGACCTTGAAAGGTGTTTGTTATTCGCCAAAGTTGAAGCAGAATCTCATTTCTGTTGGTACATTAGAATCTAAAGGGTTTGAAGTAAGAGCAAAGGATGGGGTTATGAAGATCATCTATTGGTACTTGTAGACAACACCCACACAAAAAATAATGAAGGGTATTCGTAAATAAACAACCACATATCACATAAGGGTAGGAACGTTGTTGGAACTTATAGCAGCTGATACGATGGTGATATAAATTCTGAAGCTGTGAGCTATGGCATAATGCGCTTAGGGACATGCAGGAGAAAATCCTTGAATTTGCTCCATAAAGCAAGGTATTATTATAAAGGGACTTAGTTCTGTAAGTGGAACTATTATGAGCATTGCATCAACGGAAAACGACAAGGTGAAATTTGGAACAACTATCCACACAGGAACAAGGTATCTTGTTTGATGTCACTTATTATGTGGGGCCCTCAAAGACAGATAATAGGAGGGAGACACTACTATGTGACCTTTGTTGATGACTTTTCTCGAAGAGTATGGGTGTACACGCTGAAGAGAAAGGATGAAGTGCTAGGAGTGTTCATCAAGTGGAAAAAGATGATGGAAACTCAGACATGTAGAAAGATCAAATATCTCTGAAAAGATAACGGCGAAGAGTATAAAAATGATCTTTTCACAAAGTTTTATGAAGATGAAGGCATCTTCAGGCATTTCACTGTCAGATATACACTACAACAGAATGGGGTGGCTGAACGTATGAACCGAACCTTGCTAGAGAAAGTTCGATGTATGTTATTCAATGCTGGGCTGGGTAAAGAATTTTGGGCTGAAGCTGTGATGTATGCGTGTCACCTCATTAATCATTTGCATCAATGCCTATTGACGGAAAACGCCATTAATGTAATGTATGAATACCTGCAACAGATTATGAATCCTACGTGTATTTGGTTTTTATTTTTTTTTTGTTTTTTTTTTAATTTTTTTCGATGCATTTAATCATGTTAAGGGCATCAAGTGGATCTAGAGCAAGTAAGCATTATTTATGGGAATCACGTCTGGAATCAAAGGCCATCACTTATGGTGTCCAGAGATAAAGAAGATAATCTTTAGCAGGGATGTCACCTTTAATGAATCTACCATGTTGAAAAAGGTGAATGTTGAGCAGTTAGATGAAACTTCCAAAAAGGTGGAGTTTGAAAGAATAATTATACCAGCTGATAGAGAGCCCGATGATAATTCTCCTATGGTAGAAGGAGATTATGAAGAAGAGGAGGTTCAAGCCAAAGAACCTCGACAGCAACAACATGAATCAATGGTATGCAAGCCAAAAAGAAACACTATAGGCTGTCCGCTTAATGATACGATGGCTTGTGCATCTTCAATTGCAGCTGATGATGTTCCTACCACTTACTCTGAAGCGGTTCGAGACTGAGAGAACAAGAAGTGAAGGATTGCCATGAGCGAAGAAATGCAGTCTCTTTAGAAGAATCAGACATGAGAGTTGACCAACCTCCCAGAAGGGAAGAAGGTAATTGGATGCAAATGGGTGTATGCAAAGAAAGAAGGATTTTCTGGCCAAGATGATGTTCGATACAAAGCAAGATTGGTAGCTAAAGGCTACGCTCAGAAAGAGGGAATTGATTATAATGAAATTTTTTCTCCAGTGGTAAAACATTCCTCTATTAGAATTTTGTTGGCTTTGGTAGCACAGTTGGATTTGGAACTAGTTTAAATGGATGTGAAGAATGCATTTCTACATGGTGACTTGGAAGAGGAAATCTATATGGTTCAGCCAGAAGGATTCAAAGTTGCTGGAAAAGAGCATGAAGTATGTAAGCTACATAAATCGTTGTACGGATTGAAGCAATCCCCAAGGCAGTGGTACAAACGATTTGATAAGTTTATGATGGAGTCAAAGTACACAAGAAGAAAATACGACCACTGTGTCTATTTGAAAAAGCTACAAGATAGGTCCTTCGTATATCTTATTCTATATGTAGATGATATGTTAATAGCTTCTTAAAGTTCAGACGAGATTGAAAAGTTAAAGACTCCGTTGAAAAGCGAATTGTAGATAAAGGATCTCGGTGAAGCAAAGATGATTCTCGGCATGGAGATAGTCAGAGACAGAAAATTGAGGAAGCTTTGTTTGACACAGAAACAATATTTGAGAAGGGTTCTAAAGCGTTTTAGGTTCGACAAACAGACAAAACGAGTTAGTACTCCACTCGCTTCTCAATTAAGATTAGTGTTGCTATGTCACCGAAAAATGATGTAGAGAGGGCATACATGAAAAAGGTGCCTTATGCAAATAATGTCGGTAGCTTAATGTATGCTATGATATGTACTCGACCAGATATTAGTCATGCTATTCGGAGGGTGAGTAGGTATATGCATAACCCTGGAAAAGGACATTGGCAAGCTGTTAAATAGATATTACGGTATATTCATAACAAGGTTGATGTAGGGTTAGTGTTCGAACACGAAAGTAGTCAGTGGGTAGCAGGATAATGTGATTCTGACTATGCTGGAGATTTAGACAAGCGAAGATCTACTACAGGCTATGTTTTTACTCTAGCGAAAGCACCAATTAGTTGGAAGTCTACCTTACAATCAACTACTGCTTTGTCAACTACAAAAGCAAAGTATATGGCAATGACAGAGGCTGTAAAGGAAACAATTTGGCTTCAAGGGTTGCTCGGTGAACTTGGAATCAGTCAGAAGTTTGTCACGATGCATTCTGACAGTCAGAGTGTAATTCATTTAGCAAAGAATCAAGTTTATCACACAAGGACGAAGCACATTGATGTTCGGTATCATTTCATACGAGAGATACTGGACAAAGGTGAAGTTAGAATCCAGAAGATCCATACTTCTAAGAATCCCGTAGATATACTGACTAAAGTAGTAGCTGGGATCAAGTTCAATTATGTTATTACTTTCTCCAATTTGTGAAAATATTGAAGTATTTTATTATACTCCAATATTTTTACCTACATATTTATGAATTTCAAAAATTCCCATATTATCATTTAACACTTAAATTCATCTAATATCTAAATTCATATCCCACATTAAATAACACTAAAATTCAACTAAACTTACTAAAACAACCTAATTCACAATTAAAAAAATTCAATAAGTCTCATAATACTCTTATCATACATATCTCTCAATAAACAATACTTATATAAATAAAACCACACCCCACTACCTTCAAAATATTTTAAAATCTATAATAAAATATTAATATAATACAAAATTATCACATCATAATAAATAAAAACATAATTATATAAAAAAAATAAAATCAAATAAATAAACAAACCCCCCTACTAAATTTTAAAATAATTTATAATACATTCAGTAACAAACAAAACAAGTTTTCACCACTCCTACTCCACTATTATAAGTGCATATATCAAACTCTGTCCGTGAACATCCTCCACCTCTACGAATAACATCCATGATCATCACATATCACCACCCATCATAATCTTCATAATACAACCCGTAAAATATCTCACATAAACCCACAATCACTATCATAACATCTAATTGTACTATCCCCCATCTATCCACCACCAAAATTCCCCCAAATTTCTATCTTCGATCAACAATACCAAAACCACACTCAACACAACACACCCTCACCAAATTTATTTTTTCAAAATTTAATCATCACTTATCACAAATTATATAAAACAATGACTACACCATCATACACATCCAACACAAAATGTCTACACAAATAACTTATCAATCAAATATATCACTAAATTCTTGTCTTCAACTCATAAATGCATCTCCCTCTACCTTCTCTAACCCTCACACGAATTATTCTATACTCTCCACATCCACCACCTTCAACCCAAATACAAAATTCATTATCCCTTACAAATTTCAAACTTAATCCACACTCTTCAATACCTTACACACACTCAACCCCACCCCCAATAACACGCCACATCGAACTAATAAACTCATGTACCTCTTATCTCACTTCCCAAAACAATGTCTCCTCACTCTACACCCTCCCCCTGTTCTTATGTTCCCATCCCCAACTGTACGTGCCTCAATCCACACAATGTCATGTACTTTCTCACTACGACAACTCGCCACTAATGAATCTACACTAGACGTTCTCTCTATATCATATGTAACATGCGAATCTCACCACTAACCCAACATACTCATAACTGTACACATACTACGCGTCTACAAAACATCACTCCTCATATACCTACCAAAGATGTAGTCGCACCAACACTCCCTACCCCATCATTATTTATTCACACACATTTATTACACATTCTCCCCGACAAGACTCACCAACATAAGTATCATGCCTCCACACAACCCAAACACAAAATCTCACCTCCACCGCTTAAACTCCTAAGTGTCGTGTCCTATAAACAACTCACTGAGTTAAGTCTCCGCTCCAATGACTTGACAGGCCCAATTCCTTCATTGGCAAGGCTGTCGAAACTCATTGTTTTGGAATTTAGTTTCAACAGTTTTGACGAGGGACGCCTACAAAATTTACTTGGCGAACCAACTAACCTTGAGATGTTGTATCTAAATAGTGTGAACATATATGATGAAATCCCACCCTCTCTTGCAAATCTAACGAAACTCATAGTTGTCACAATGGCGAGAAATTTTATTTATGGTCGCATCCCATCTTCATTTATGAACCTCACCCAACTAAGAATTTTAGACCTTGGAGAAAATGAATTACAAGGACAATTTTCAAGTGCCTTTTTCAATCTTAGAAGTCTCCAATCCCTATACCTAGATTTTAACAAATTTACCGGCAAGGTGGAACTAAAGACTTTCGTAGGACTTGACAAACTCGAAGAATTCAGTTTGAACAGTAACAGAATATCATTCATCACCACCAACAACTACACAACCGGCAT
This sequence comes from Tanacetum coccineum, assembly GCA_026074375.1. Lineage (NCBI taxonomy): Eukaryota > Viridiplantae > Streptophyta > Magnoliopsida > Asterales > Asteraceae > Tanacetum > Tanacetum coccineum. The sequence goes on from BQNB010177927.1 coordinate 7,248, forward strand.
CCTACCAGAACTAAAATTCCTTGGATTGTCATCATGCAACTTGGCTGAATTTCCTGGCTTCATACGCTACCAAAAGAAACTAACAGGCTTATTTCTTCACTGCAACAAAATCAGAGGACTCATATCGGAGTGGTTTTGGAACAACAGCCAAGACACATTGCAGATGCTCGACCTTTCATACAAGTTCATCACTGGCTTTCATCAGTAGCCCCGATTTCTCCCATGGGTTAATTTGGAAGCATTTATCATTCCACATAATAAGCTTCGAGGACAAATTCCAGTTCCACCACCCACCATGATATATTATGATGTCTCAAATAATACCACAATTGATTTGTGAAGTAAAATCCATTCAACTGCTAGATTTGTCTTCTAACAAAATGACTGGAAGTCTTCCTCCATGTTTAGGAAACTTAAGCAATTCGTTGTTGGTTTTTGGATCTCAAATAAAATTAGTTTCATGGCACAATGATGAATACGTTCACACAAGGAAACACGGTGAAGTGGATTGATTTGAGCGAAAATCTATTTACGGGTCAAGTTCCAAAATCATTAACAAATTGTAGCAACTTACAGGTTCTTTCTCTTAGAGAGAACTCATTTAGTGATGTTTTCCCATTTTGGTTGGGGAGTCTCGCCGAGCTACAAGTTCTCAGTTTAAGGTCAAACAAAATTTATGGTGTGATTCAAGGTCCAGCTATTGATAGCTCACATTTCTTTAAGTTGTGGATCATTGACCTCTTCAATAATGGCTTCAATGGTCTATTTCCTAAGAACTTATTCCAGATTTGGAACGCAATGAAATCTGTGAACGTTGGTGAATCGTATATGACTCTATATACTGATTTTGATGGTTTTCAGAAGGATTATTCGTACTCGATGACTTTAACAAACAAAGGCGTGAAAACAAAGTACGAGCATGTTGATATGAATCATATTATTATTCTCGTATTTATCCTTATCTAGTTAGTAGATAATTATTAATATTATTAGTCGAGTCTTATTAGATAATGATTAGGAATTAGAGTCTTATTAGGAATGGAGTCTTGTTTAGATATCTATAAATAGGGCATTAGGGATGTAAAATTTCATTATGTTGAATGATAATTAATAGTTGATTTGCATAATCAATTGGGGGTCGGTTTATACCATTAATATAAACCATCGGGGGGTCGGGTTATCCCATTAATATAACCTATCTATCTTATTCGTTCTTTAAATCTCTTTTATCGATCCGGTTCATATCAAATTGGTATCAGAGCTGTTTCGATTCTAGGGTTTCAAAAAAAACTGTTCATCGGCTACTGTTCATCGACTACTGTTCATCGAAAAAATATTATTTTGGTGATTTAGAAGGAATGGCAGCAACCAAGAGCTTTGAGGATGGGTTAATTGAGGTTGAAAAGAAATTGGAGGAATGTTTTACGCGGTTTATTAAAATGGAGGAGTGTGTTACACAAATGCATCAAGAGTTCTCTTTGTGGTCTGATAAGCTCTTCAAATCAGTAGAGGCTGCGGAAAAAGAAAAGAAGAGCAAATTGATACAGGCGACGGTAAAAGAAAAGAAGAATCAGGAGCAACAAGTCCATTCATATGGGCTACAACAAAATCGATGTTATAAAAGAAGAATAGAGACAGTTGTTTTGGAAGAAGTTTGTAGTTGCATCGCAGCCAACTAAAAAAATGTGGATCTCGCTTGGTAAGAGGTTTGAAAGATTAAGTTTTCAAGAACAGACTTATAGCAAAGGAGTTCTGCGTGGGCCTTGTATGACTGCATATCTTCTGGAAGAACTCGCAAAACAACACCATGACTACTACTACTACTACTTGGTGTCTACAAATGGGATTCAACGAAGAACATGAGATCCGGGAATTTAGGATCATTCAAAGCAACACCTTGAGGACAAGGTGTTTTTGGGGCCGGGAGTATTGATATGAATCATATTATTATTCTCGTATTTATCCTTATCTAGTTAGTAGATAATTATTAATATTATTAGTCGAGTCTTATTAGATAACGACTAGGAATTATAGTCTTATTAGGAATTGAGTCTTGTTTAGAATTCTATAAATAGGGCATTAGGGATGTAAAGTTTTATTATGTTGAATGATAATTAATAGTTGATTTGCATAATCAATTGGGGGTCGGTTTATACCATTAATATAAACCATCGGGAGAGGGGGGGTCGGGTTATCCCATTAATATAACATATCTATCTTATTCGTTCTTTAAATCTTTTTTATCGATCCGGTTCATATCACATGTTTTAAACATATTCAAAGCCATTGATCTCTCTAGTAACAACTTTGAAGGACAGATTCCACAGGCACTTCAAGACTTTCAAGGGCTTGAATCACTTATTCCAACAACCATCTTACGGGTCGTGTCTTTCCATCTTTGTGGAACCTAAAGAGCCTTGAAGCTTTGGATCTCTCCAACAACGAGATATCGGGAGAAATTCCTCAAGAATTGTTGCAACTTGGCTTCCTTGCCATGTTGAATGTGTCGTTCAACAATATTTACGGGCCCATACCTAAAGGTAAACAGTTCAATACATTTGAGAACAACTCTTACATAGGTAATCCGAGATTGTGTGGAGAACCATTATCGAGGCAATGTCAAGCATCAACAGTACTTCCACCAACAAGCTACAATAAGCCTCAATAAGCCTGTGTCTAATGAGTCTGACTCTCTACTTCCAAGTGACATTATCGATTGGATCATTATATCCTTGGGAGTAGTCAATGGTTTAATAGTTGGAATTATTTTTGGGAGATCTCGATATGCAAGTGATTGGCTCATCAAACGATTCGAAACAAGGAAAGATAGATGGGTAAGGCCACTACGGAATATAAGAAGAAACATGGCATGTTTGATAGAGGAAATTAAAAGAAAAGAAATGAAATTGAATTTATTTTTATTGTTTGGTTGGTAAGAAAAGAAAAATGGTGGAGATTAAAATTCTTTAAGGAGTTGAGTCATTTGTTATTCCTTAAAAGAAAAGAAATGAAATTGAATTTATTTTTATTGTTTGGTTGGTAAAAAAAGAAAAATGGTGGAGATTAAAATTCTTTAAGGAGTTGAGTCATTTGTTATTCTCATTTCCTCATTTCCATCATATTTGGTGTGGAAACCATTTCATACTTGTGAGAATTCATTTGAGAAAAAAACAAAAAAGATTTATTACGTTTTATTTATTTATTATTTATTGTTATTATAAATATCAAAAAAATAAAATTAATAATAATAATAATATATTTATTTTATTATTATTATTTATTGTTATAATAATTTCTTTATTTATTAATACTTATTATTATTATTACGTTATTATTATTATTATTATTTATTATTATTATTATTAGTATTAGTATTATTTTACTGTTTATTATTATTATTATTACTAATATTTTATTATTTGTTAATATTATTAATATTATTTATTATAATAATAAAAATATTTCTTATTATTATTATTTTTATTTTTTTATTTTATTTTTTTTAAAAGGAAGAAAAGATTTGCATGATTATTTTTTTATTAAATCTCCGACGCTATCAAACAGCGAAATTCATTAAACTTTCTCACTGGATTTCATTTCTAAGAAATTCAATTCTCTACTTCATTTCTAATCTCTTAAATTTTCTCAACCAAACGTGCCCTTGTATATCTGTGTCAAAGATGAATAAATGAATAATGGCATTATAGTTTCACAATTTTAAGTTTCAAATTATGTGGTTGAGTGTTCAATCTGTTAAAAAGTAGATATACCATGTTTGTATACTCTCTTTGATAGCAAACACTAGTTAGATTCCCTACAGCTTCTAAGGTTAAATGTTTATGGGTTTAAGTGTGTACTTTTACAAATGTCCCGTCATGTACTAAAAAAATTATTCGCCTGATAGGTGAACTTTCATTTAGCTGCAAACATGATATATGCAAACTTGTTTTACTTGCTAACATAATACATGTACTAAACAAATAATATGTGTTGAGGTGGTGATGGTGCGTGCGTAAGGTAGGCGGGGTGGTCATGGGGTGCGTGAAAGGTGGTGACTGATGGGGTGGTAGCGATGGTGGGATGGTGGCGAGGTGATGGTAGGGGAAGTGGGAATGGTGGTGTGGGGGTGGTGGGTTGGTGGCAAGGTGATGGTGGGGGAAGTGGGGATAGTGGTGTTGAAGGACTGTTTGGATAAGTAGATATAAGTAAATTGGGTGTTTGGAATGAAGTTCAAGTGATTTGAGACACAAAATACACAAATATATACTGTAAGTTTTAGCAGGTTTAACGGTAGCCGGTAAAATACGGTCATATTGACATGAATCTGAAAGTTCACGTAATAGATGAGTAGTGCTTTTTGTACACGTATGATACATCTGAAAAAGTACCTATTGCATGTATGGCTTAATTCCGATGTTTATCGGTAGCTGTATTCAAATCAAGGCACACTTAAAAGATCATATTGTTTGGTCTGAAATCGAAATATCTTTTCATTTAGGGTCCGTTTGTTATGTTATCTTCTGATTCGCTCAACTGTGTATTTCTTTTGCAACTCCTTGAGCTTCACCAATATTTCTTGGAATGTTGGCCGTGATTGTGGCTCGCTGATCATAGAAAAACAATTATTCTGTCATTATCAATTGAGGAGGTTGTTTCAGATATTACATCAATAGTCAAACATTTATAACTCACAGAAACCAACCTGTACCAACAACTTTCGATAAGTGAAGCCCATAGCGGATGCACATCTTTTGGAATTTCTAGTCTTCTATTCATGAACCCTACGGCTGCGATGACCTACAAGTATATTTAAAGAAATTCCAGTTTGCGTATTCATACAATTTATGTATAATGATTTTAAAAAGTAACATACGACCTTGGAGGTTAAAGCAAAGAAATATTGACCTTGAAAATAAGATACCTGCATTGGCTTAAGATCATCCAAAGGGATCTTCCCTGTGATAATTTCCCACAATACCACTCCAAAGCTGTATACATCCGACCTAAAGAATGCCCCACAACAAAAGTATTGGATAATTATATTCATGACAACCCAGGATATATACATTGGTACTTTTTATCTGACGTATGACAACAACAATAAGATAATGGAATTGATCTAACTGTATGAGAATTTTTTTTTTGAGGATACTTGCATACTTTTCATCTGTTTGCTCGTTACGAATTAACTTCAGGAGCCATCCATTGAGGCTACAAAAAGAAATTGCACAAGAAAGATCACAAATAATGCCCAGTTTGATCCCAAATAACTTGTATTTCTTGGTTAATACACCTTTTGTCCTAAATATAACTGTTCTGATCATTAAATGTGTTTATTTTGTTGGTTCCACGAAACAGATATTGGAGGATATAGTAAAATGTTGTAAAGCTAGATGTGTCCTTAAAAATAACTATAAAAAGGCTAAGGCTTCTGCAATCTTAAATATGTTTGTTGATTTTTAGTCTAAATCAAGGAAGAACATTGTAATACCGTTCCTTTTCCACCTTTTGTTTTCAGATACGTTTGATGCCTGATACGGGAGAGACCAAAGTCACCAACCTAAAAAAAGGTCATATTATAAGTTTTAGTGGAAAAAACTGTTAGTTTATGGACGTAAAAATAATAGTTGTGTGTTAGGATCGAACTCAAGATCACGGGATTGCACTCACTACA
>BQNB010177929.1:0-11086 GCA_026074375.1 Tanacetum coccineum
TGTGTGTTTTAAACTTGTTCTTTATATTCTTCATAAATATTTGTTTAAAACTCACTTTGTTGCCATGGAATGTGATTAGTTTAACTTAATAAACCTTATATCAGATTCCAAGGGACCAATAAGTGGTATCAGAGCCTTCTGGTTTATAAAATCCCTTTAAAAGGATACATAAAGGCTAAAAGATTTTTAAAATCAAGATCCATCTTAAATGGCAGCAGTAGAAGTACCACATACTCTTGAATACAGGGGTGGCCAGTTAAATGCCGCTCTTGTACTAGAGGTGGAAAATTTCACCAACTAGAAAAAGAGGTTCATGTGCCACACCCTTGGTATTGAACCTCAATTTGAAAATATCATTAAAAATGGTCGTTTTATCCCCATGACAGCTGATCAAAGGAAGCCAGAAGGACAATGGACTAGAGATGAGAGAAAGGCTGCTAACTTAGATTAGTGACTCAAAAGTCTCATCATGTCTGTCCTTCCAGATGACCAAATGAATTATGTCATAAACTGCTTAACAGCTAAATCAACCTGGGATGACCTGATATTGTATCATGAGGTCCCCTCTGATGTGAAAGAAAGTAGGGTCATGGACCTAAAGCTGTGTTATAACACCTTCAAATTCAAAGAAGGTGAAACATTAACATAAACTTTCACCAGATACAAAGCTTTAATGAATGAGTTAGTAAATGATGACATCAAACTTTCAAAGCTTGAAATAAATACTGGTTTTATAAATGGGTTATCAAAGAAGTGGCTAAGTTTCTGTCAAAGTCTCAGAAACACAAATCATGTAAAAGATTCTGAGCTTGCTTCTCTATTTGGTAAACTCAAATATTAAGAAAACCTAATAGATAGTATTTATTAGACTGAAAAGAACAAATCTCTTGTCTCTGCAACACCTTTGTCAACTGCCTTCATCTCTACCTCTATTGTCTATGACTTTCAAGATAGTCCTAATGATGAAGAGGACACAAGAAGCAGTCATGAGTACCTAAATGGCCTAGAAGAAGAATATCAAGCAAGAGCTCTTTTAGCCAAGTCTAAAAGATTCTTCAAGAAGGGTACTCAAAGGTTCAACAGTGCAAAAGCAACTTACCAAACCGAATGCCACAAATGTGGCAAGAAAGGTCATTTTGCAAGAGACTGCTGGTCAAAAGCTTCAGTTTCCTCATATCAATCACCCTTTTGCCCAAAACCTCTCAATTCCTCTCAGCATAAACCAGAACTAAGGCCTACCAAGGACTTTGAAGCTAAATACAACAAAGTCAAGGCTAAACTGGCTCTCTTAAGTTCAAATGCTTCATCTTCCAAAGCTGCAAGTGTTAAGAACAAAGGTCTCATCGCTAAAGCCTATTAATGGGATGACAATAATATGGTGAAAGTTAAAGTACTCATGGCACTAGCTGAAGAAAATGATGCTATCAGCAAAGAAGGCGCCAAAAATGGTGAATAGGTGAAGATCTCCATGAGAAAGGTACACACTCTTCTTGAAAGGGAAGATAATGATGATATAAAAACCTATCTAGATTATTTGTGTATCGATCTAAATTATGTTTAAGAACAAAGAAATAATCTTTTGTCAAAACATAGAGATCTTGTTCATGAACTGAATGCATGCAAAGAACAGCTTTTAGTATTAAAACAAGCAAAACTTGATTTTCTTACCATGCAGCATGTAAACACTGAGATTCTCAAAGAGAATAAAAACTTAAGAACAGAACTGAAAGAGCTAACAACAATCACTGAAACATGGCTTAACAGTTCTAATAAAGTAAATCAGTGTATCAGTAAACAAATTCCCTCTCAAAAGAAGAGAATTTTGGGAGTTGATCAACTCACTGAAGATCCCTCCAGTTCTGGGCAAAAAGACCTAGTCTTTGTAAAATCTTCAGCTGATGACACAAAAGTGTCCATACCTGGTGTTGAAAGACCCTGGTTGTCTGAAGCTGAAGGTTTTATTCTGCCAAATCATGATACTGGTAGGATACTCCCAGCTGAGTCACAAAGAAACACAACTGATCCTTCAGTTGCTGTCACTGACTCTTCAGCGACTGATTATGATTCAGCGGATGAATCTTCAGTCTGTAGCACCCCTCTTCCTCCACTGAAGAAGTTGGATGGTGCTGAACCTGTTTCTGGACCAAAGACTATCAAATCAATTTTGAGGTCAAAATCCACATTCAAAGCTGAAACTTTAAAAGGTGTCATAATAAATGAACCATCCTCAGCTCCTGCTAAGGGTAACAAAAGCTCTTCAGCTTCAAAAGTTAACTCAGCTCCTGCTGGTAAACTAAAGAGTGTGAAAATTAAAGATGATCCTCCTTTGGCTATTGTAATAAAAGAACTTAACGACCTAAAATTACAAATTAGCAAGAATCAGTCATCTTACTCCAGAAATAATCAACAGGTTCCACAAAATGCACTTTAAAACAAATAACAAAAAAAAACATAATAAAAAGGTTATGACTTATGTGCCTAAACTATCATCTTTTGTAACTGTCTGAGCAAATTGTCTCGGGTTTTGTTCTGTATAAAAATAGCCGAGTGAGACCGTGCCCGGAGAGATAACTGATCACAGGTACATGTTGATCATGCTGAATACATTTACATCATGAACATGATCTCAGTGCCTCTTCACATAATCTAGGTAGTCTTATTCAAAGATTCTTCATATCCTAAGACCATCAAAACGCTTTTTTCCACCTTGCATACAATGTGGATGTATAGATCATTTATCTGATGAATGTTTATACTATCCCGTATGTAGATTATGTGGAAGTTATGACCATGACACAAAATAGTCATACACAGGATTTTATCATCTTACATAAAGAGAGATAAATCACAAAATCCTCAACATGCCTTCAAAAGATGTGAAGGTTGTGGTTAGCTCAAACTCTTACCACAATGTCCACGATGATATTAATTGGTTTAAAAGAGGTAAAGCACTTTAAGCTAAAAAGGTTGAAGCTCTAAAATTAACTAGGGCTGAATCATCTAATGCTAACATATCCAAGACTCCCACTAGAAGGTGGAGTTTTCTAAGCCAAAACTAACATTCTAATGTATTGTGCAGTGTGACATTAGGAAGCCCGTCTGGTACCTCGATAGTGGACGCTCAAGGCATATGACTGGTGTCAAGAGTTACTTGCACACATATGAGGCAACCAAGACCTAAAGTGGTGTTTAAAGATGACCTAACATGCGTCACTGAAGGATATGGTTCAATCAAATGTAATGGTATAGTTTTCACAAAAGTAGCATTTATGAATGATCTTAAATACAATTTAATTAGCATCAGTCAACTCTGTGATGCTAAGTATATTGTTCAGTTTGATGAGAAAAGTGTGGAAACTAGAAGGGGGGGGAGGTTGACTAGTTTACAGGTTTGTTTTCGTTTTATAAGTTTGCTTTCAAAATACTTAGATTCGAGTTGTATGTTCAACTAATCAACAATATGAATCAACAATGTAAATATCTAAACTCATACTAAATAACAATCACAACAATATAAAGAGATGGGAGAAGGAACAATCAAACTAAGACACCAAGATTTATAGTGGTTCGGCTACGAAGCTCTTCTTCGCCCTACTCTACTCCCCGAGTATCCTACTCGAGAAAACCGTTTACACGTCGCTTATGTTGTTTTCCGACACTAAGCTAAATGTCGAGTCCTAATCTTAGCTAGAACCAATCTACCACTTCACAAACACTATACACTCACAAGATCTACACTATCAGATTTACACACAAGAATTACATATTTACACAAGATAATTACAATAGAGATTTGATACTTAGAAGAAGAGAGGAGAGATCACTAAATAACAATTCATTTCTTGGCGAATACGAATGTTCTTCTCTTGCACTTGATAGAGAGGAGAGATGAGAAGAAAAGATTAGATCACTTAAAACAAGATCAAAAGATGTTAGTGATCAAGAGATTTAGAGAGAGAAAGAAGGTTTTTAGAGAGAGAAAGTTATCTAAAAAATTCATGCAAAGAGGTTTGTTTTTCAGCTGAGAATGGAGCAGTATTTATAGGTAGGAAAATCCAACGGTCACTGCAGGCGGTCCTAGCGGTCCCAGAAATATCTAGGGGCCGCCAGACCTATAAGGGGGCCACCCAGTAGACTACGCTCTTGTTTTTGTCTTTTTGTGGGGAAGGTTGTATCTGTTATGGAACCTTCCATTTTGGGGGGGAAATTTAAGTTTTAAATAAAACTTTTCTTTTAATTAGAAAATATTTTGTATGTTTATTTTTTTGTGAAAATACTTTTGTAAAAATATGATGGTTAAGAGAAAAATATTTTCTTGATCACTAATCATGCTTAATGATTTGTTTTGTCCCTATACCCTTAAGTGTATTTACTATCTTAGAATAGATTTACGATTATAATTTGTAACGTTTTATTCTGTATCGTATATGTTTTTATATTTTGTTATTATCAAAACATTGAAAGGTCGAAAAATACAAATAATATTTTTAGACATTATTTGTATTAACAATCTCCCCCTTTTTGATGATGACAAAATATAAACTCATTTTGAATAAAATTAAAGGTTTCAAATTATTAATGAGTTTTCATTCTATTTCTCTCTCTTTTTGTCTAATTCAAAAAGGATGATCGTCGAATTGTTGTAGAAAGAAAGAAGTCGTCGATATCAAGACTACCCCTTGATGTATGCTCCCCCTTGTTTGGGGCACCAAGGGATCGATCTTACAAAAATTATTTGCTACAAAACAAAGTAAGAGGTACAAGTGCAAGACAATATATTCCCAACTAGTAGCAATATAGCAATTGATGCAAGTTAAACCATAAAGTAATTTCAGTCATTACTTGAGAAACTCATACAAGAAGCATACTGCATCCAAGGAAAATAAAACTAAGACTTAACAAAGAAACATTCATTCATACAATACACCACAAGCTAAACATACTGTTAATACAAATAATGTCTAAAAACATTATTTATATTTTTTTTTTTATCGACTTTAATGTTTTTGATAATAACAAATGTGAAATACATTTATGTTAAAATTAAACGTTTTAAATTACTTAATCATAAAATTCTTATTTCTAAGATTAATCATTAAGGTATGGATTAAACATCATTAAACATGATTTGTGATCAAGAAAATATTTTCTATAAACCTTACATTTCTAAAAATGTATATTTTATAAAAATATAAAAACAAATATTTAGTCATTAAAAGAAATGTTTTATTAAAACATAAAATTTGAATTCAAATTTCCCCCAAATAGAAGGTTTTATAACAGATATAATCTTCACCACAAAAGGCCAAAAGGGAGCAGAGTCTAGTGGTGGCCCCCTTTTAGGGTTGGAGGCCCCCTTATATATAAGGGACCGCCGGGCGCACCGCAAACGCGTCCTTTTTTTGTCCCTCTATTAAATACTAGCGGCCCTCATCTGAAAAACAAAACTCTTGCCACGAATTTTCTCAGGACTTATTTTTCTCTATTCTTCCTTTCTTTCTTAAACACATATCTTGATCCATCAACATAGCTTGAATTTTGTGTCAAGTGATTAATTTCATTTCTTCCTCCTTCTTCTTTTCTTATTTCTAATCATGTGCAAGAGAAAGAACATGTATTCTTCTATTATTCGAATTGTTATCAAGTGATCTATCTCTTCCTCCTCAAGATTACAATTCATCATTACATATAATTTAGTGTTGTTGTGTCAATTAGATTGTGTGTTAGGATCCCAAGAGTGTGTTAAATTGTGTATTGGTATGATGTGTATTGTTGTGTGAATACTAAGGGTTATATATATAGTGTGAGTGTTGTAAAGACTTAGTGAGGTCTCTTAGATCTGGTTCTAGCTAACAGATTAGGACTCGACATCTTGCTTAGTGTCTGAAAAGAAGTATGCGACGTGGTATACGGTTTTCTCGCTAAAGGGAGCTTGTTGACATAGTGAAATCTCGAGTGGAAGTACTCGGGGGTGTAGGAACGAAGAGAGTGCTTCATTGCCGAAACAACTATAAATATTGGTGTCTGGTTTGATCGTTTCTTTCTTATCCCTTTATATTTTTATTCGTTCATTTAGTTCCTTATTAGATAGTTTTTGTTGTGATTCATATTGTTGATTGATTGACATATAACTCGAATCAAACCATTTTATAAGCAAAGAATTTTAAACCGGTCAATTAACCTGTAAACTATTCAACCCCCCCCCCCCCCCTCTTCTAGTTTCCACAATTGGTATCAGGAGCAAGGTCACTCAAGATTTTTAAAAATATATGTTTTTTAAAGATTGGATCAAATCTCATGGGATTCCGACAAATATCTAGAAGGGCAATCTATGCAAAGACCACCACTTTTTGAAAGCGATAGTTTTATCTATTGGAAAAATAGATTCGAGACATATGTTAAATCAAAAGATCTAGATCTTTGGCATGTTATTACCAATGGTGATTTTCAACCCATTATTCAAAATCCGGAAACCAAACTTGATGAGGTTGTCCCTTTTGAAAAACAAACTAATGATCTTAAAAGAAGGCTTGCGAAAAATAATAAAGCCAAAATGGTTATTTACAATGCTTTGCCTAGAAAAGAATATGAACGAATTTTCATGTGTAATACGGCAAAAGAAATTTGGAAAACTTTGTTAATCACCCATCAAGGTAATAGCCAAGTCCAAAGATAATAGATCGCGACCTTTGTCAAACATATGAAGAATTGTTCATTTCCGAAAGGACGGAATCTATAGATAGTGGCTTTTGTAGATTTTAATACTATTATTACTAGTTTTAAAGCTCTTGATGAAGGTTACTCTAGTAAGAACTACGTAAGGAAGTTTCCTTAGGGCTCTAATCCTATTGAAGAGTAAAGGTATGGCGATTATGTGGTCAAAGACTTAACATCAATATCTATTGATGTGATCATTGGGGGAAAAACTCAAAGTCCATGATGATGGATCATCAAGAAAGCTTATGAAATAGTCAAAGCAAAAGTTTGAAAGGAAATTCTTGCTTTAAAGGCTAAGAAAGAATCTCAGTGCTGAAGAAGTGTTCGACTTCGGTAGTGAGATGAGAGTACCCATGGCGGTAAGAGACTTCAAGAAGTTCTTTAAAAGAAGTGGTAGATTCGTGAGACAACCTCGGAACGACAAAAAGACCTTTCAAAGAAGCCGAGATGACAAAAAGGGAAAAAGTGAAAGGAAATGCTTTAGATGCGGAGATCCAAATCATCTTATTGGAGAATGTCCAAAGCCAACGAGAGACAAGAACCAAAGAGCATTTGTTGGAGGTTCTTGAAGCGATAGCGGTGAAGAAGATGATGTAAAGATACAAGACAAGACATGTCTTGTAGCTCAAGCACCAAATGAGGTATGTTCTGAATCTTCTTACTTTAGTGATGAAAACTCATCAATTGATGATTTAGCTTTAGACAGTGAATATGATAAATTATGCAAAATAAGGTTAATGATAATCACTAAGAACAAAAGGTTAAAAGCTATTAGAAATAGTTTAGAAAATGAGCTTAGAGAATTAAAAGATAGATTATCCACACTCGAGAAAAACAAGGAGTTGGATCCGATTGTGCAAATGTGTCATACAATAAAATTAAAATGAAAGTCAAAGAAGACTCTTACTAGATTAAATAAATTTGAAAGAGTACATATTATTGAATAAAATGTTAAGTAATCAAAAAAACCCTCTGGTGATAAATAAGGTTTAGGCCAGTTTTTTTTTTAATTCATTTAAAGTATCATCTAGTGGAACTAAGGAAATAAATTTTGGTAGGAAAGCTCAGAAAAGACGTGTTCTGATGGAAGGTCCATAATTATAGGCTGGCCACCCCCTCCCTCCTTAATGATCTGGCGTGCCCCAAAATAAATTTTGGGACCGCCCATAGTTACTAACTTTTCAAAAATCCATTGTGGGGTCTAGACCAAAACACCATAATTGTAAATAATAAGCAAAGTTCCCAGTTGCTAGTGACAATGAATTTTTAACAATTCTATAAGCCATTTTCAAAACCCGGAGTTGATTTTTGAAACTAATTATTAGATTAAAAATTCACCCTCCTAGAGAGTCAATAATAATTATTCTCGTCCTAAAACACAACACATAAAGACTTGGTTGTCGCAAAACCCACCGAATGGATTTCCATAACTTGGAAACAACTTTCCAGCATCAAAGTTACATGCCATGAGGAATATATCCTCCATTTTCACATCCCAATCAAATGCAAAAAATGCAATAGATGTTTAGCACTAACAACTTTTGACCCATGAGATATTGGAGACCAAATGTTTGAGTTATTATCTTATATAAATAGATAATGCTTGGAGTCGATTTAGGAGCACGACGAAGGGATCAAGGAAGCGGATGTTCCAATAACATATGACGGTCCAACACGAAGCTATTCTACACTTACAGGGCATACTTGGCGGTAACGTTATTTTTTTGTAGTTATCTTTGCGGTAATCATTGGCAAAGGTACGATTTTCACAATGTACTCTCTTAAAAATAGAAAATGTTGAAAATGTTGATAATCTAGGATTCACTTGCGAAGTATAGGACAAATATGTGATAATAAATGTAGAGTAATTTTTCTGAAACATGATAGTGAAATCACCTAAGGACAGGTAAAAGTGAGAGGTGAGGAGGTATTAGGAAGTAAGGCATTATTTATGATGAATTAGAAATAAGTAATAAGGATCAATTTGTCTAGCAACGATTGATAATAATTAACTTTGTGGCATAGGAGAGATTATGGTCATGCAAATATGAGTCTCATTCAATCACTTAGCTTTTAAGAATTAGACTAGGAACCCTACCTAAGCTTAAGTTTGAATTAACATTTTTGTGATGATTGCAAAATGAGAAAACAGATCACGCTAGTATCAAAGCTAAGAATGTAGTCTCAACGACTAAATGCTTAGAACTTCTCAATAGGGATCTTTTTGGTCATCTCCACCGTACGGAGCTGCGGAGGAAATTGTTACACCCTAGTCATAGTAGATGACTACTCTAGGTATACTTGGACTAGATTTCTTATGAAAATAAAACCAAAGGCTTTCGATCAAAAATTCTAAATATTTAGTAAGAATATTCAAAAATCATATTAGGATGTACAAAAGTGTTAATAAGAACCGACCGGGTAGAGAATTTGATAATGAAGTGCAATTTGGAGGTTTTGTACATGCCAATGGTATTACTACAATCTTCTCAGGCTCCCACGCATCCTAACAAATGGCTGTGGGATGAAAGGAAAAATAGGACACTTCAAGAATGTGTAGTCGCTAGAAACAATGTTGAACGAGGCAATCGTTACCACAAAAAGTTTTGGTGTAACACGTTGATACTTCAACATTATCTCAACCGATTCCGAAATTAGAGCCATCCTAGGAAAAACGCCTTATGAAATCTTGAGAGGTAGGAAACCTAATCTTGACTATTTTAAAGTCTTTGGAAGCAAGTGCTTCATTTTAAATACTAAAGACTACCTTACCAAGTTTGACCCAAAGTTATACGAAGGTGTCTTTTTAGGATACTCGCAAAATAGTAAAGCCTATATAATTCTTAATAAACATACTAGGAAAATCGAAGAATCACTCAACGTGACATTCGATGAAACTCCTCCACCCTTTAAGACATCACCCTTGGTGGATGATGACTTATATGAAGAAGAAGCTATTAGGGAAATTGAAAAGAAAAACCTAGAAAATGTTGTTGAGGATGAAAAATTAGAGATTGACGAAATAGTCAATATTAAGGAATCTAGGAACCATCCCTTAGAAAATGTTATAGGAAACCTTAACTTCTAATGTTTTATATCAACTATAAAACCTAAGAATGTGAATGAAGCCTTAGGAGATGAAACTTGGATAGTCGCAATGCAAGAAGAATTAAATCAATTCATTGCTAACGACGTTTGGGAGTTAGTTCCACAACCTAAGAATATGATAATTATAGGAACTAAGTGGGTGTTTAGGAATAAGTTAGACGAGAACAATATTGTTTCTCGAAATAAGGCAAGGTTAGTTGCTCAAGGCTACAACCAACAAGAGGGCATCGATTATGATAAAACCTATGCCCCGGTTTCTAGACTTGAATCTATTAGGATATTATTAGCCTAGGCTTGCGCCTTAGATTTTAAATTATTCCAAATGGATGTAAAAAGTGCATTCCTGAACGGTTTTTATCAATGAGAAGGTATACGTGGCACAACCTCTGGGATTCAATGATTTCGAAAAACCGGATCATGTTTATAAATTAAAGAAAGCTTTGTATGGTCTTAAACAAGCACCCAAGCTTGGTATGATAGATTAAAAGTTGTTCTTATTAAACATGAATATAAAATGGGAATGGTAGATAACACTCTTTTTACTAAGAAAAAAAGTTCAAATCTCATCATTGTTTAAATATATGTCGATGACATTATATTCGGTTCGACTTGTCAAGACATGTGTGATGAATTTGCCAAAAACATGAATGATGAGTTTGAGATGAGCATGATGGGTGAACTTAACTTCTTTCTTGGATTACAAATTAAACAAATGGAAGACGGTATATTCTTTAATCAATCTAAGTATATTAAAGAAATGCTTAAGAAATTTGGTCTAGAAGATTCTAAACCAATGAAAACCCCCATGTCCTCCGATACTAAACTCACGAAAGATGAAGAGTGTTTGTTGGTAGATAGTACCAAGTATCGAGGCATGATAGGTAGTTTATGTTAATATTAAAATATGGTGTCTGCTGAAAATAAAACTTTAGGCCCCGTTCCTCAATGTTCAAATGATGTCTGTTCACATCAGTTCAGGCCTCGTTCTTCATCAAATGACTTCTGATCATAATCATTCAGAACTCGGAATTCAAGACTACAGCAATGAACAGTCAAGTTCAAAGCTGGTTCCAAAAGTTGTTCCTTAAGCAAACAAGACAGCTACATCACGACAAGCGTTGGAATTACTATTCCACCTTCACATAGCAATGCTGAGGACAACAGGTATATATATACAAATACAAAATCTGAAAATCAGAAAATTTCCAAAAAGAATCTTCTCGACATGTCTCTTGGAATCGATAACATTTACGTGCTTATA
>BQNB010177930.1:0-12920 GCA_026074375.1 Tanacetum coccineum
AAGAAGTAGCCACAACTTCTGCCCATAGAAACATCGAAGCCTTGGAAAATATTAGCATTGTCCTAGCGGCCTCTACAAGAGTGCGGTTCCATCTTTCGACAACACTGTTCTGCTGTGGAGTCGTTGGAACTGTCTTTTGGTGAAAAATGCCGACACATTCATAATATGTAGTCAAGTATTTATTGACAAATTCTGTGCCATTATCAGTATGGATGTATCTAATAGTTTTGTTGAGACCAACTTGTATTTGCTTCAGAAATTTGATGACGACCTCTGGGGTTTCATCTTTCGATCTCAAAAACTTAACCCAAGTAAACCGAGAATAGTCATCTACGATGACTAAGATGTATTTCTTCCCATTAATTGTTTGCACTCGCATCGGTCCACATAAATCCATATGAAGGTTATTAAGAACTTCCAAGTTGGTGTTTTTAGTTTTGGGTGTGTGGGAATGCTTTTTGCTCTTTCCTAGTTGACATGCGGAGCAAAGATGATTTTTCTCAAACTTCAATCTAGGTAAGCCTCTTACTAAATCCTTTCTTGCAAGGTCATTGGTATGTGCTTAAATACACATACCTTTTACCTATTAAAACGAGCTAAAAAGACCAATAATGACCAAAAATACATGAGAAATACAGTGTATTCGTTTGTATTGTAAATTGTGTCTTGTAGGTACAAATATTCAATAAAAGGACAAAATCAAAGGCAAATCGGACAAAACCAAGAACGGGAATAGAAAGATCGTGGAAAACCAAAGCCGAAGGCATATACATCCTTAATGGGCCAACCCTTACCCATTTTATTGGGCCGGGTCAGCCCATTAACTTTGTATCTATACAAAACCCTTAGCCTAATTCATAAACCTTATATAAGAATCCAAATCCAATCCATAAGCTTAAAATCCAATTCCTGGCCCAAAGTTATAACAAAAGCCTAAGTCATACTGGTCCAAATTCAAAATGTTACAACACGGGTCAAAGTCAAGGGATTAAAACGTGTCAAAAAGAATTACTATTCACCATATCTTTCCCTCTTTTCCCTCTATTTTCACCCACAGAGCAACAAGGGTAAATCCGATTCACCCACACACGATCCTTTGCTTCTAGAAGCTCCTGTCATGACTAACACACTCCAATGCTATGCTGGCAATCCTAAGCACTATCATTGGCCAATGATGCATGGAATTAATCCAAAGGCTCAAAAAACGGATTGGATGATTGGATGTAATCTAAGGGTTAAGAATCAAGGAAGAGAGACGCTCCTCAAGCCTAGAACCTTCTTAGCATCACTATAAATAGAAGAGCAAAATCACACAGTGAGGGCATCTAGTGTAGGGTAGTTTAGGATTAGTGTAGTCTTGCTTTTAGCTTAATTTCTACTTATTTTAATGCTTATTGTAATTTCCTTTCAAGTTTTAATGTAATCTTTCAAGTTTTAATAAAATTCAAGCTTTCTTACAAATCTATATTTACATTACTGTTTAACTCTAATGCATTTTTAGCTTAATCATGTTTTCAAAAGTCATTTAAATAAGCTCATAAGCTCTTATTTACTGCACAAGCTGTTTTTTGTTCATCAACTCCCTCAAAAATTACCTCAGCTTATTTTTGGATGATAAGCCAAACATGGATGGGCTTATGGGCTTGTGGAGCTTGTAGATTAGGCTTTTAAAAGCAAAAACTGTCCTTGTTCAAGCAAAGGACCAGGTATGTTTTCATCTTCATGTTTTTTACCTTAAAATCTGTTTTCCTTATCAAAACTGCTTATTCACTTGCTTATTTCTGTTGATTATTGCTTATTTAGTCTTATTAGATCTTATTTATTTTAGCTTATGCTTAATCTGTTTTCACTTTTTGAATCATTTTACAACATGTTTTAGCTTAAAAATGCTTAATCTAATTTTAAAAGGGTATTTGGCACAAGCAGTTTTAACTTAGTTAAGACCGCTTGGGTAAATTTTGGTCATTTAGTTAGATTTAAGAAGCTCTAATTTAGTCTTAATACTAGTTTTAATTAGTTGGAATTAATTCTTTCTTAGTTTTGAAGTTAGGTTTTTAAGTTTCTAAGTCTGCTAGTCTAATTTGGTTTCTCAACTGCTTATTTGATAAAGTTCCTTTAGAGCTTGTTTTAATTGTAGTTTTTGTGCCCAAATAAGTGTCTAATGCACCTTTTTTAGTTTCTAAAATGTAGAAGAACCTTAGAGTGAATTTTGAGCAAAAACAGTCATGTAGTAGTTCATGGCTTGTTCTTTTAAAGTCCTTATTTGCAGATCAGTTTAGGATCATTTCTTAGCTTTGATTAGGTTAATTTTTGCTTCATTTAGCTTATTAAAATTTGTTCTTAATCTGTTTAGTCTTTAGGCTTTTTAGTTTGTTTATTAATTCTTAGTTTTAAAGTTTAAAAGAGTCTCTTAAAAAGCCAAAATAATAGGTAAATATGTTAATTTCATCTTCCTTTTCTAGTTTATTTTCTAATTCAATTTTCCCAATTCTAGCTTATTAGTGTAGTCTGAGTCATGATCTTAATATGTTTTCATGTATTAGCTTATTTTATGTGCTTAATTTGTCTTAAATCTTAAAAAGATGGTCTTAAGTCCTTAGAAACTATCCTTGAGTCTGCCGTCTTTCTTTCTTTTTAATGTATTTTAGCTTATTTGTTATCTTTACCTTATTTGCTTTAATGTTTGAATTTCATCTTGGCTTAATAAACCTCTTTAAGTTTCAAGAATAAAAGCTATTTTCTAGTAGCTTATTAAACTTTTGTGCTTATTAAGTTGATTTGTGATCTCTTGTGTACTTTAAATCAATTTCGGCTAATAAACGGTTGGATAGATTAATAGTTTAAATCTCAATTGGTGAAAATTCATTTTAGCTTATTAACACTCGTTTTCGCTTATACATTATCTTAGAGCTTTTGAAATCAATTTGTTCACTCATTGATTGAATGGTTACTCTAGCTCATTTGTTTAAGCTTATCTTGAGTTTATTGAGTTATGTTTGGCTTGTAGAAATTTAATAGGTTGCGTTTGGTTTGCTAGAATAAAATTTGTCCTTGCTCTTTAGGATTAAAATAGGGGCTGTTAGTTTGTAAATCGCTTTAGGCTTTTAGGTTTGAATTAAACATGGGCCTGCATATTATTAGATTTAGGGGTGCGTTTGTTTTTTTTAGCTTTTCAAAAATGAGCCATGCTTGGTAATTAGGCCTTATTTAGTTAATAGGCTGTTTTAGTTTGTAGAATTTAATTAATGGGCCGATTGGTTTGGAAATTGACTAAGTACTATATGTATTGTTTTAAGTGTTAACATAACAGTTTGTTTTGTCTGTTTTGACTTTGGTACCGGTCAACTCATGAGGCGTGGAGCTTAAGGGTATATTTAGCTAGACCGAATTTGATTATTTGCTTTAGCTAAATAAACCGGGTGGTAATCGTTTGGTCTTCAATTCGGTTCTATTTCCTATCCTTTTTCAATACATTAGTGTAGATTTCTTTAAATTTATAATTATTAATTGTTTTAATTGTCGATAGAATTTAATTGTGCCTTTAATTCTAGTTTAGCTTCCCTTTTATATGCTTTCTCATTTAATAGATTTAGAAACCAAAACCAAAACTTTAATGACAATCAAGCTCGATTTACGACATGAACGTAAATTTCCATTCACCTCTCACCGAGGAGAACGATACCCGTGTTGATTACTTTTTATTCTATCCTAAGAATAATTTGTATGATACTTTGCTTTAGTATATGTAGTATATTATATATTATATATATCTGAGGGTTGTATTTGACGAAAATCAAAATGGCGCCGCTGCTGGGGAGAGGTGTAGCGATTTTTACGGAATTGTTCGTGTTCGAGCCTTGAAGATCATTTCTTCGGAAAGTTTATTTTCGTTCTTATAAAAAAATATAAAAAATCCAAAAAAAAAATTTCTTCTTATTTTTATTTTTCCTTTTCTTTTATAAATATTAAAAATACCAAAAATATTTTTTATTTTTATTAATATTATCTTTATAAAATTTTTTCAAAAATATTCTTCTTTAACCTCTTATCCGTTTAATTCTTTCTTCTTA
This sequence comes from Tanacetum coccineum, assembly GCA_026074375.1. NCBI lineage: Eukaryota > Viridiplantae > Streptophyta > Magnoliopsida > Asterales > Asteraceae > Tanacetum > Tanacetum coccineum. The sequence goes on from BQNB010177930.1 coordinate 4,071, forward strand.
TCCTCTATATTGTTTAATTCTTATGACGTCATTCAACCAACGCAAGTGTGTGGGGTGTGGACAACCATGTGATGACTTCTATTGTTATATATGTACGTGCCAACAGTGTGGTGTTAATCTTCTATATGGAACTTGTTTAAATTGCACTTATGGCGATGGAAAGCCAGTCACTTGTTGTGGGTGTGAAGGACCGTTAAAAGGTGGATTTTGTTCGTTTTGCGCTTCGAGAAATGAAAATTCATTCGCTTATGATTCAAATCCGAATTATTTCAATAATGATCAACATTTTTTCGACTACCCTCCACAGCCACAGTACCAGGCGTATTCTTGTGAGTTATGTGGAAACGATGCTCATTATGGTTACGATTGTTCACCTCAAGTTCTGTTTGTTTACAATCAGAACCCGTGTTTCGATCAAAACTTCAATAATAATTTTCCATAAACTTCACCAAATTTTTCACAACAAAATCTTGTTTGTGAAAACTGCGGGGGTCCTCATGCAACTTTTCAGTGTCAACCGATGAACCAAAATTTCAATTATTCTAATTCATTCAGTTTTGACCAAATTCAACCCCTGCAGCAGTTCGACAATCATCATCCTCAGGAAATTCCAGAAGTCATTCCTTTTATTGAAAGTAAAACAAAAAACGAGCTTTATAAAATGTTGGAGGCTTATACGGAAAGAATGAATCAACAACGTGAGTAGGAGGCTTTACTTGCAGCTCAGAGAGAGCAAGAATTACTTGCCCAAAAGCAAGCAGCTCAAGAAAAGGAAGAACCACCACAGAACTCAGACTTTCGTCAACTTATTGAAGAAGTGTGTGGCACAAAAGTTTGTGAAGAGCAAAAGAAAAATAAGGAAGATATGATGCTTGAATTGCTTGAAGATTGTCGACAAAAAGCGCTTTTATGTATGCATAATGATGTTGAAAATCTAATTGAAAAAGCTCTTAATTCTAAACTTCTCTTGATTAATTTGAATTCTCAACGTCTCGATAAGGAAAAGCATGAAGTTAAGAATATCGTAGAGCAGACGCCTAAATGTAGAACTCGTTTTACTGAGTGTTTGAAGAATTTTAAAGTTATTCACAAGAAGAACATTATTCCTTTGAATAAAACGCCTCAAATTTCTTCGGTTAATGCAATCACACCTGAATTACCGATCGTGGAGCCCGATAACTCTCTAAGTATGGGGGACGAGCATCTTAGAACTATTTCGGAAACGGAATCAGACAAAGTAATAAACTCTAGTGTTGAGAACCTCGTTCCAATCCCAAGTGAGTTCGAGGGTATTTCTGACGATATGTGTGATATACCCGTTTGTGAAGATTCTTCTACTTTTGATGCTTTAAAAGATCATTCTGAGATTTTATCTGATGATGGTACTTCAAGTGATGATGATGATTTTGAGGACATCGAGTACGTTGATGCATCACCCCCCGATTCTAAGCTCGTCATCTTAGAGGAGGTGAATGTTGTTGACCAAGAAAAGGAAGAGATTGACTTAGAAGATATTCTTCAAATCTAAGACGTTATTCTTCGAGAGAAATTATTAAACATCAATCATCTTATTACTAATATCGAATCTTTAAATGACAACTCTACTCCAGATCGTGTGCTCAAGTCTCCATTTCCTATCCCCGATAGTAACTCTTTCTTTGAGAAGTCCGATACTTCTCTCTCTTATTCGGATAATTCTTTACCCGAGGATGAGTGTTTCGACCTAGGAGGCGAAATTGATGAGATCGATGCTTTTCTATATATGGATATTTCTACAGATATTGAGAATGGTTATCACGATTCGGAGGGAGATATAATCTATCTTGAGAGTCTGCTTGTTGATGACACTATCCCTAATCTCCCTCTTGAGGTGTTTTTAGATCATGACCCGAAGAACTTAAAGGATGAACCTGATAATGAAAATTTGAAGAGTATGGTCAAAGTTTTCGACCCCGAGATTCATGAGAAAACTTTTTCTCCAACATATGTAAAATTACCCTTTGAGGATCGTCATTATCTTTACCTCACATATGTTATCTGAATTTTTCTTCCTTATTTCACCTATTCGTTGGATTCTTCTCTTCCTCTTTCCTCCGGGAGGGAGGATATTATTTTTGACCCCGGCATCTCCGTATTAGTTTTTATTTCTTAGAACCAGTGGCATATGAAAGTCCGATGGAAGATTGCTCTTCTACATGTTTCATCCCTAATATCATGATGATATGGAGAGAGTCAAGCTAGAGACTCGCACAAAAACAAGCACTTCGTGGGTGGCAACCCATGCTTATCCCTTGTAGTATATTAGTATAATAGTTATAAATAAGTGTGACGTGAGGAGGCTCACCTATTCCTTTCTCGTGTTTCGTGGTTTGTGTTTTATGTACAAGATTGCCCGGATTATGAAGACTCTCGTGCTCGTGGTTTTGTCCATCGTTCACTCGATCTTCAATCCTTAGCATGTTTATATATGGGAATTTGATATCCTAGATCTTATTGATTAACATTTATCTATTAGCATAATTAATAAACGGCTTTAGATTTACGTAGAGACCCTTTTAAACATTAAGGACAATGTTTAGTTCTAGTATTGTGGGGATCTTTCGATTTGATCTTACTTACATATTGTCTTGTCTTCACGTAACCCCGTTTTGCCACCAAAAATACCAAAAATATGTGATTTTAGGCCAAAATTAATTTTTTTTCAAAAATAGAATAAGTGTTTTGACACATAGTTTTGTCTTTTTGAGAATAAATTTTGACTAGATCGAGTATGTTGCTCTCTAGCTTGCCCCTTAACTATTATAATTTAAGCTTTTGCTAGTCTTTTATACAAGAAGCTTTAAAACGCGAATTCTAGCTTGAAAAAGCCAAGTAGAAACGTTGAGCTTGAATATGAGTCACAGTGAAATATAAACCGATAAACCCTCTCTATTGAGATGACCGTTTTCTCTATTTAATGGGTATACAACACATATACACATATTGCAGTGTGTTACGTAAGTACGTAACTGCTTATAATGTTTGTCTAAGACATGTTATCAAACACTTGCTTAGTGTTTATTTACAATCACGCAAAAGACCAACCTCAAAGGACATAACTAGATAGGATCTCATACATCAGTATCCGCATTCTCGGACAATCTCAGTCACACAAAAATAATAATAAAGTGAAACAATCAATGTAATAAACGACTTTCCGCTGCCAAAAATTAAGTTCCAATTCTTGACGGCTCGCTACCGTTGTCTAGGTAGTTAAAAGACCACATGACTTGAAATTTGGCTATAATAATAATAATAATGTAATAAACCGAAGCAGAAATAAGACTTCTGGATCATGGTCGATTCGCGCCCGATGTGACATTCGTTTAAAGGGTGGAGGTAGTAATAATAATGATAAGACCTATGGGCTGATAAAAGTTTACTGTTCTGGTCGATTCGCTGCCGATGTGGCAGTCTTCAAAAAAGGGCCCATAGTAAGAATAATAAATCCGAGACTGATAGAAGTTTACTGGATCATGGTCGGCTAGCATACCGATGTGACAGTTTTCAAAAAGGTCGCGGATCTCCTGGTCGAAAAGTTTACTAGCATCTTGCCGACTCACAAACCGAATGTTGTAAGTCTTCAAAATAAGTACATATTTTTATAATAATCCGAGAACTAGATAAAAGTTTGCAGCAAATCTTGCGCGGCATCACTAACCGATGTTGCAAGGCCTTCTTCCGTTCTAAAAGTCGAGGAATTTACCGATGTCGAAATATGGGTTTGCTGCATCTTGCCGGCTCACAACCGATGTTGCAGCCTTCTAAAGGACCGAGGTTTAATAATGTTGCAATAATAATAAGTATAAAGCCAAATTTCGACTCCGGGGTTATCTAAATAAAGCCTCCGTCTCTGGACTCGTAGTTGAGTTGTTTCGGATGAAATAAAAAGGATAACCCCTAAATCATGCGAAATTAGAACCTTAATGTGGACCTTATTCTCACCATATCGTCTCTTTAGGAAAGGATTTCAAACTAATTGTGGTCTAAACCGGGTTTACTTTATATTAATAAGGGCATAATTTATTTGTCACCAATAATAATAATAATAATAAAATCTTGAGATACAAAATTAGGAATAAGGGAGGAAAAGTAAGTACACAATTAGCTTTTATGAGTAGTGTTAGCATCATAACTTGTAATTTATAATGATCTTGTTTTTAAGCTTGGCTTGGAGAGGTGAAAGTCGGGGACGATGAATTTATCCATTTGGACACTATTAGTGCTTTTTGTTCCGTGATCCTAAAAGTTATCAATGAATAATGAAAGCAATACATTATGTCACACATGAATAAGTTGTAAGTTGTAAATTATGAAAATTAAAAAAAATAAAACGGGGGTGCTTGCGAAATAAATGATTTTTGAACCTTTTAATGGACCTTTTCTATTCTTGTTTGATTGTGAGGAGTTATAAGTTAAAAGGGGATAAAATTATTTATTTCCGAGTTTGTTTTATTTACATTGCGCGTGGGACCAGCAATGCTTAGTGTGAGGGAATTTGATGAGTGCTAAAATACACATCTTTTATACCCCATAAAACACTATTAATTGGACTAAAAATGCTAAAATATGCTTAATTATATTGTAAATATGTTTGTTTGGTATTTTTATGTCTTGCAGGTAAAACGGATTGAAAACAATGCAAAAATGGGTATTTGCGGGTTCGGTCGATCAAGAGTGCTTCTTATTCAAAAATCGAGATGAAGTCGTGAAAATTACTCGATCATGCCAGTGGAAAGAGCGCGAGAATACGAATTCAACGGTACCCTCGGATCTTATTGGGCCAGCCCGATACTCATTTTATGGGTCGGACCAGCCCAAAGCCCAACAAGCATGCCTAAGCCCATAACAAAAGAAGTATAAAATCTATTTTTAAGACGCTGACGTCAGCATGACGTCAGGTCATGTGCGATTAAATAAATTGAAGATGGTCACATGAGGATCCACTTTCTTTTTTTTGGAGCGAATCAAATCTAGACATGTGGCGATGGGTATTTTACTTCTCAAATTGGAAATGAACTAAAATGATCCAACAGTTATAAAACACTGCATAATAATGAAGCTTTCACCAAGTCCACGTGTCACAGAGCTAGCGGCTGGATCGAATTTACAAGGATGGGTATCCGTGTGAAGATGATCGGTGCCCAATGATTGGCTCAATCATTCTCTTAATGATTGGCAAAATTACATTTTCACCCCCTGGACCTCCTATTTAAACAACTCGCTACCTTTCATTTGGGGCATGGAGAATTTTAGTTTTTATACTTTTAGCTTTTAGTTTTTAGCATTTTTTTCAGTTTTGTTTAGCTTATTTTGCAGTTCTGGCTTATTGTAACTAGTTTTAATCAAGAGCTTATTGAGATATTGTATCAAAGATATTTTTGAGCTTATTGAAAGTAGTAGTTTGCTTATTTTTATGGCTTTTTGGTTCGTTTAATCTCTTGGTGTGTTTAAGCTGATTTTTCGAGCTTATATAGTTTTAGAGTTTTTAGAAGCTCAACTTATCTGAATAAATAAGCTTCTACATAGCTATTTGATGTCATATTGTTTGGATCATTCGTCCGTGAGCTTTTTGGCTTATTTGTTTCGTAAGATAAGTAGTTAATAAGTTCCAAGTGCTTTTAGATTTAGAATTTCTGATTTCGTTTGCTTATTGGCTTAACTAAATTATCACTAGTCTCGTTTTATCAATTTAATGTTTGAATTTCATCTTGGCTTAATAAACCTCTCTAAGTTTCGAGAATAAAAGCTATTTTCTAGTAGCTTATTAAACTTTTGTGCTTATTAAGTTGATTTGTGATCTCTTGTGTGCTTTAAATCAATTTCGGCTTAATAAACGGTTGGATAGATTAATAGTTTAAATCTCGATTGGTGAAAATTCTTTTTTGCTTATTAACACTCGTTTTCGCTTATACGTTATCTTAGAGCTTTTGAAATCAATTTGTTCACTTATTGATTGATTGGTTACTCTAGCTCATTTGTTTAAGCTTATCTTGAGTTTATTGAGCTATGTTTGGCTTGTAGAAATTTAATAGGTTGCGTTTGGTTTGCTAGAATAAAATTTGTCCTTGCTCTTTAGGACTAAAATAGGGGCTGTTAGTTTGTAAATCGCTTTGAGCTTTTAGGTTTAAATTAAACATGGGCATGCATATTATTAGATTTAGGGGTGCATTGGTTTTTTTAGCTTTTCAAAAATGAGCCATGCTTGGTAATTAGGCCTTATTTAGTTAATAGGCTATTTTAGTTTGTAGAATTTAATTGATGGGCCGATTGGTTTGGAAATAGACTGAGTACTATATGTACTGTTTTAAGTGTTAACATAACAGTTTGCTTTGTTTGTTTTGACTTTGGTACCGGTCAACTCATGAGGCATGGAGCTTAAGGGTATATTTAGCTAGACCGAATTTAATTATTTGCTTTAGGTAAATAAACCGGGTGGTATTCGTTTAATTGCGGGTCTTCATTTCAGTTCCATTTCTTATCCTTTTTCAATACATTAGTGTAGATTTCTTTAAATTTATAATTATTAATTGCTTTAATTGTCGATAGAATTTAATTGTGCCTTTAATTCTAGTTTAGCTTTCTTTTTATATGCTTTCTCTTTTAATAGATTTAGAAACCAAAACAAAAACTTTAATGACAATCAAGCTCGATTTATGACATGAACGTAGATTTTCATTCACCTCTCACCGAGGAGAACGATACCCGTGTTGATTACTTTTTATTCTTTCTTTCTTAAGAATAATTCGTATGATACTTTGCTTTAGTATATGTAGTATATTATATATTATATATATCTGAGGGTTGTATTTGACGAAAATCATGGGTCTTAAAAGGCGAAATTGGCTCAAGACATGAGGGATAGTGTATTTTGGTGTGTGAGTGTTAAAAGTAGGATTATGAGGTGGCAAATCAGCTTAAGCCACGATACCTGATATTCTTAATGATTTTCGGTAATTAATTGTTAACAATAATCTTAAAGAGATGTTGTTAGCAAAACCCAAAAGTTAATTTAAAGGTGTTAATTATAATCTAGGAGATATTACTAAAAGATTCGTACTTCAGTATGCTTACAAAAGTCATTTAAACACTTAACTATATGTTTATTAGCCTGCAATATAATATGAACCGAGATCTTTTAAAGTTTAATATAAACATGATAGGTTATGTTGATGTTTTTATGATAAGGTAAAATATGTGAGCTCTTTAATGTGTCATTTTTATTTTACTTAAATTCCAATTTTCAATTAAAATAATAGTAAAATGACCTATCATGTTCATATAGAACTTTAGAGGATCACAATCCATATAATATTGTATTAATTGTGATTGGGCGTTCAGTGTTTGGTTTGGCACCGAACAAACGGATAAATAAACTGGACCGGAACCAAATAAAACCGGACCGGAAATTTTAATTGGTGTATGGTGAACTTAACCGAAGTATTTAATTATGTTTGGTTTGGTTATGGTTTGACAAAAATAAAACCAAACCAAACCGAATATCTATCTCTATGCACATAAAAATAGTCAATTATATATATAAAAATCTTTTCTAACTTAGTATCCTAACTAGCAATCCTAGTTTTTTAAAATATCTCTTAAACTAATGACTCCTCAAATCAAGCATTGATGCATATCCAGTAACAATTAAACAATAGTTTACCTACTTGATTGCTAAAGAGTGAAGTTGCAAATATGTTTGGATGTTTGAAGATGAAATATTAAAGCTAATAAGGCTTCTGAAAAAAAATTGCTTTCTTAAACCTTTTTTTATTTAGTTGAACACTTTATGAGAATTTTTGATTTGTTATTTTTTTAATTTAGGTTTTTATTTTTAACTTGTTGATTACATTTTGAAGTTTATTTTAATTTGATTTTTTTTTGTTTTAACAATACCAAACAGAATTTTAATATGGTGTATGGTTTGGTTGTATCCGTTTTTATAATTGGTTTGGTTTGGTTTTGTTTTTGACTTTGAAAATTTTCAAACCGTTGAACTCGAACCATACAACCCACAACCCCTATGTGATTTTGTTATTATATTTATTTTATTGGTAAAATTTTCAATTATCAAAACTTTATTCCAATTAATTATTAATTAATAAGGCCATAATAACCGAACGTTCAATGTACATTTCATAAATAATTCAATAAAAATTTGTTGTTGATGATCGTTTATTAATTAACTGAACGAACATGAATTTATTTTTGTGTTCATTTAGTTAAATGAACAAACATGATTACAAACCTCGTTCGTTCACTTATATTCGTGGGCATCCAGTTATACGTTCGTCAATATTTGTTTATGTTCATTTATACGTCATTTTGAACATGTACAAATATAGTAGATTTTATTATAAAGTTTTAGTATAATAGGCACACAAAGATAAAGGAACACAAAATAAATGTTACATATGTTTATTTTGATTGTTCTAAGCTTGTTTGTATACATTCATTTATGTGTGTGTTCATTTACATTCGTTTAATACTTAAAAAGCGAACATAAAACGACATGACAAACTAAAATAGTAATGCGAAAAATTATTTTGGGATAAATACTTGGGTCTTCTAACATCTTATGTTTCCAAAGCAATCAAATAAAATAGACAAACGTACATAAACGCATAAGACTAAGTGTAATAAGGGAGCTTCATGATCGTGGTTATCACTGCACATCAACATTAACTCGGCTTTTTCTCTCTACAACCAATTGGACAACCAACTTTACACCTAATATAGTCTAATAACACAATCAACTTCACCATCAAAATATAAAACACTTAAACACAAATATACCTTACTAAAACCATT
>BQNB010177931.1:0-12920 GCA_026074375.1 Tanacetum coccineum
CGCGGCTACCAAGTCTCCAAACACAAAAACCCTAACTTTTTCTTGAACCAACTATATTCAATAATCACTAGAATAATCCCAAGGCCCTTCTCTTCTTAATAATCCATAACATTGGAGATGATTAATTTTTATAAAATTCAATTTTTCTTGAAAATCCTTTGCATGGTGATTTATAAGTTAGAAGGAATGGTAAGGGTTAAGTTATGGATGTTTTAGAGTAGGAATGAAGGTGATTTGTAGATGATTGATTGTTGATGATGGTGGTGCTGTGTTGTTGACGTCGAACAGGGAGGGTGAGCAGAGAGCAAAAAGAGTCGATGTAAACTATGACTGTGTATATCTGTGTTTTTATGCTGCTGGAAATTTAAGAGGAGGGGGAGAGGGAATTAGGGTTGAGTGTGTGTTTTGGTTTGTAAGAAATGAGAAAAATGATATATAATTTTGTTTATATATTAAAGGTTTTAAAGAAAATAGAAATGGTATAATAGTTGAGGGTTAAAAATGAAAATATACCAGAGGGACTAGAAGTGAAACTTTGGGTAATTTTTGTTAAATAACGGTTCGGGTCTAGTTTGGGCGAGTTAACGGATGATTTAAAAGACGAAACTTGCGCCATTGTTTTTCAAATTATTTTTCCTACCTCCATCTCTCCTCTACACCACAGCCAAGCCGCTGCACCACCGCAGCAGCCGTGGCGGCTTTACTAGCCGCTGTCGCCACCGTGGCGCGGCTATGGGTGGCGGATCGCCCACCACAGCCGGCGAAACACCCCTAAAGCCTCCCAAAACCTTTGATCTATTGCCTATTTTCCGTGCATGGTGGTTACATCGAGTGTAAAAATGATATTTAATTTAGTGGTTGATTTTGTCCCTTGTTTTTTTTGTCCACTAGGGGCTGTCCGCCGCCAAACCACCATCGTGGTGGTGGTCGGACGACGGTACAGCCACCACAGCCTCACCATGTGGTGTCGGGCTATGGCAGCGCAACCCCTCGGGGTGCCTTGCTGTGCTCAGCCGCTTGACGCCACCACTGTGGCGGCGGCCGAGCCGGCTCTGGCCACCACAACCACCACAGCCGCACCATGGTGGTGTCGGGCTTGTGGTGGTGATTCCCCTTTTTGTTAATTTTATTTCATATAATTTATTTTCGGTCATTTATTGATCCTTAGTCCCAAACCACCTTAGTGAGAAATTAGCATTTGGTTAAGTTTTTATGGCAATTTAAAACTAGGAAATTTGAAATTGAGTCTTTTTATTAGTAAGTCTTGTCGATGTAACTATCCATCAAAAAAACCCCAAAACTTATACCTCCCTAAATGAATGGAGCATTACCGTTAGGATTAATTGCAACTTCGCGATCGCGACAAGATGTTCATTGACGCCACATGGTTATTAGATTATTCGATTATTGCCTACGAGCAAGGTGAGTTCATAGCCTCGCATTTAAATCTTTTATATTTTTAAAACCCGCGAGGGAGATACATGCTTGTTTTAGAAAATCGAACACAGGTGATTTTATTATGTGAACGTTGCTATGAGTGTATTGTTGTGGCCCTTCCTTCATGAACCGTCAATCACCGCTAACCGGTGAATGCTAATGCAATAAATCAACAATAAAGAACCTATTTTTGTCCTAACACCCTGTCCGGAAGTGTGTTCCTTGCGATGGCAAAACGGAGACATATTGATATTTAGTATTGGGAGTGTTGTCACTCCGGTTGGGCACAGTTAAGTGTTCGGTTTGTGGCTCTAGCAATCGTTTGAGACTGTTCTATGAACTAAATGTTTTGTTATGCTAGTGGTACAAAAGGATTGTTTTTATAAACACTACCAAATGAATTCACTCAATGTTTTCGTTGACTTTTTAAGCATCCTTATCTTATCTCATGTAAATGCTTGTAGCTTGATGGGATGGAATGCGGATATCGAAGGACGTGGACTTGGTGGAACTTTGCACATATGATAAAATGTATTCTTTAAAGAAACTTAAACATGATGTGTATACATTTTTGAAAATGAGTTTTTATAAAGATATTTGGAACTCCTTGTAACTCTGATCTTTTTAATTAAAAAATTTATGTCGTTTACTGTGACTCGTGAGCTTATATTATGAAGTAGCGCCCCAATGTTGTATTCTGCTGCGTTGCAAATTGGAGGGTGTTACATGCTGATAATCTTGTGTCTTTGAGACAAATTTCAATGTACCGAGCAGTGAGTCATCACGAATTGTGTAAAGATTGATCCTGTTCCTCATAGAGATTGTCTTGTCTTTAGAAAAGAAGTGGTTAATGATAACTTTGGTGAATCTTGGGTGGGCATAGTGCACTTTTCCTTGCTGAACAATATTTCTCTGTTTGTCAAGCTTGATACATGAAGTCTTCCCAGAGCAGAGCAACATAGTCAACATTCTTCTTATTGTACATACCCCACAAGATTTGAGCTCGTGATTCCCTGAGTCTATCAAGTCCTGTTGTTTTCCCAGAAATGCACCTATTGATGATTGCAGCAAATGTTCTCCAAGGCTGGTGCATTTGATCAGTATGAATTGCAGATAACATATTACACTTGCCAGAATAGCCAAGTTCCTGAATGAATGTAACCAATTCTTCTTCTGAAGGTGGTGCAATAAAGTCTTGGTTGAGAATTCTGGGACATATCTGAAGAATTTCACGAAAGACTTCCGTATCAACTCGGAACTTCTTCTTTTCCAGCTTGAAGTTGTATGCATCTGAATTTCTGATCTTCTTGATGGTAGTCCAAAATTAATGCATGTAGATTTCCGGGACTTCAGCAGTGATCACAAATGCGGGATAGTAAGGAGATAGCTTGAGAGCTTCCAAAGTGACCTGATATGTTTCTTCTCTTTGTGGTTTGCTGATTGCAATTCTTGCATTGCATTTTTCAATATTTAGTCTTTTCTGATGAGCGACCAAAGAATTGTCGCATGCAACTTGTTGAGTAGCAACTGTATTCATGTCTCTGCTAAGAATAGACCAACGCAATTCATATACAAACAAATTCATATATTACTAAAAGACCTATTCTGATTCATGGAGTTCAACTTAGACAAGCAATATTCAGAGATTAGCAGGGCAATTTAATACATTATCAGGCATTTAGACAAAGTGTAAGACGAATGACATTAGTCAAAAAGTTAACTTAATGGTCAACAAACTAACAATTAGTCAAACATGATCAATTTAGAAACTTTCATAGATTATAAGAAAGATTTAACCTAGAAATGAGTTATCAAGGGTAAACATTAGAAAAAAAAAATCAATTATTAACTTAATTGTATTAAATCGTCGCTAGGTTAATGTATAAAATCGCCGACCTAAAACCTGGTAATAAAATCACTGCCTATAATAGTGATAAATCGCCGTCTATTCTAGATGTATAAACGGCCATCTATTCTGAGATGTAATAAATACGCCGCTCAATGGTGATGTTATAAATCGACGACTAAATGGTGATTTGTAAAAAATCGCCATCTAAATGGTGATGTATAAATCGCCGTCTATTCTTGGCATGTATAAATCGCCATCTATGAATTCATGTATAAATCGCCGTCTATAGACCCTGATGTATAAACAGCCGTCTATAAATTTTGATTCATACAAAATCTATTTTTATGCCACTTATACGATTCAAACACTTTAACAATGCATATATAAGTATGTCCTAGAAAGTATACCACAAATCATCCACAAAATTTTCATTTATAGCCAAGAATGAGTAAAGTATCATTCATTTGAGTCAGACACACAAGCTTTACATACAAGCATTGGATTTTCTCACTCAAATGCAAATAAAAGAAAGGTTATAGGTTCTAACTAAACACAAATCCATCACATTTATCAAGTCTTTCTCTAAAACCCTAATTTTTGCATACAAGAATCATTCAAAACCCCATTGAATGTTCGACCCATGACAAACTGTTATAACAGAGTGAACTACACTTCTTAAGCATCAAAACCCCTCAACTAATTTTGGAATTGGGCAACATTTGATTTTCACTAACCCTAAACCAAATTCTAAGGATTTTGAGCAATAAATCGAGTTACAACCTAATTCCTTTTATAGATAAGTTGTTTAGATGATAAGGAACATGTTTGTAGTTTACCTCTAGTCTTGAAATAGTCTGATTCTTGTGATCTGGAAAATGACGATTTTGAGGGTGAGGAGGGAAATAAAATTTTAAGTGTAAGTGTGTGTTACTGTGACAAAAGGTAAAGGGGTGTTTGTGTTAAAACTTTGTGAGTTTGGCACAAATGGCCTTTGAATTCTTAATTCCTTTCTATTTTTCATAGTAACTTTTCTTATGGCATAACTAGTTTCACCAAAGGCATAATTAGTCCCTAAAGTTTATACTACAATGCTTAGCTACTTATTTTTGCTATTAAGTCCCTAAAGGCATAAACACATAACATATTAGGCACAAATAAGTTAAATTTAATTAACTCCCCTTTAATTGATAACCCGTTATTGTTTAAAACCTTTTTTCATTTAATCCTTGATGATTTTGAAGAAGAAATTTGACATTTTCTCCTCCTCAAACATGACCCGTTTTCTATTTAAAGAGCAGTAGTCGTTGTTTGAGTGGTCAAATGCCTTGAAAAATCATTTTCTGATGAATTACTGAGATGATTATTTTATTTTTTGAAAAATCAACACCATGACAAATAAGATTTATCTTATTTTGACACATAAGAGCACTGACAAGTACACTCATGGATAAAAGAAAGCACGGGTTGTGTTGCAAAGTAAACACAAGCCTTTGCATGGTCATAAAGTAGACCATGCCCGAGAATAAATTCACGTTGAGAGGTCAAGTTTTCTTTTTGAAATACTTGCCTTTAAGATGATGACCGGGTTGCTATCGATAATAATAATAAGCCATTTTTGGCATGTTTTAAAAGCTTTTGAACTTCTGCTCGAACTTCATTTACAGCATCGTATCATTATTAAATGACATTTCTAAGGCCGGAAATGTTACCGATTTTCAGAAGACATGTCAGAGATACATATTTTTATATTTTCTGATTTTTTAATTTTGTTTTTGAAAAATTTATATTAAAAGAAAAATATTTTTGATTTTTTATGTTTTCTTATGTACATATGATATAGGATATACCGGGAGTAACCACATTTACTCGTCCTCTTCCTCTGTTAAACGTTTTAGCGTTTTCGGAGACATGCTTCTCATACCTAGCTTCTCGATCAAGAAATTAAATCTTTCTCTTGGCAAGGGTTTGGTAAAGATGTCAGCCAGTTGATATTCCATCCGAACAAAGTAGAGTTCCACTATTCCAACCCCCAACCTGCTCCTTTATAAAATGGTATCGTACATCGATGTGCTTGGCTCTTGAATGTTGAACGTTGTTGCAGCATAGAGAAATCGCACTTTTTTTGTCGCAGTACAGAGGAATCTTATTGAATTGAAAACCATAATCTATTAGCTGTGAATGCATCCATAGGATTTGAGCATAACACCCATATAAGGCAATATATTCCGCCTTTGTACTCGATACTGCAGTGCTCTTTTGCTTCTTGGAAGACCAGCTAACAAGTTTATCACCTAAGAATTGAGCGCTTCCTGATGTACTGCGTCTAGTGTCCTAACACCCCGCGTGATCTGCATCTGCATATGCTGTTAGAGACATACCGGTATCCTTCGAGTACCAGAGACCCATGTTAATGGTTCCCTTTAGGTATTGAAAGATCTGTTTAACCTTATTTAAGCACTTTTCGGTAGCTTTGCTGATACCTAGGGCACAATAAGAACTGCATAAATAAGGCGGTTCTACTGGATGGTCAGATACATGAGTGATCCAATCATGTCACGGTAAAGTGTCGCATCAACTGTTTTCCCCGGTAGATCTTTATTCTAGTTTACATCTTTTCTACCATAGGTGTGTCTACAGAATCACTAGTTAGCAAACCATATTTTTTAATAATTTCATAAGCATATTTTGAGTGGTTTAAGAAGATACCTTTGGGACTTTGAGAGATTTATAATCCTAAAAAGAATGACATCTGCCCCCATCATTACATCTTTGAACTTAGTGAAACATCAATTAGCAAACTCATTACACATACATATTAGTAGGATGCAAATATTATATCGTCAACAATAAATTTTATATCAGTACTAAGTAGTAATCCCATGATTTCCTGTGTAAAGAGCGTCGGCGCAACTACACCTTTAGAGAAATCTTGTGAAATGAGGAAACTTGACAACATTCGTACCATGCACGTAGTGGCTTGTTTGAGATTGTAGAGAGCCCTTTTAAAGCTTGTACACAGCGATGTGGTTATCCTAACAACAAATCCTTCTGGTTGAGAAACATAGACCTCTTCCTTGAGCTCTCCATTTAAGAATGCCGTTTTTACGTCCATTTGGAAGATAGTTATATTCTTGTTGGCTGCATTTGCTATAAAGATACGAATGGCCTCTATTCTTGCAACCTGTGTAAATGATTCCTCGAAATTGATTCCTTCTTCTTGTCTGAACCCCTGAGCAACTAATCTAGCCTGATTATTTAATACCCAGCCAAATTCGTTTGTCTTGACCTTATAAATCCATTTAAGTTTGATCAAAGTGACTTTATCTGGACACGGCACCAATTCCTAAACAGTCTTTCAAAATCATGAGTTTCTTCTTGCATTTCATCGATCCATGATGGTTTGGTCATTGCTTGTTTGAAGTTCTTTGGTTCTACAAAAGTTAGGAAGGCATCAAAGTAACACCACATGGCGTCGGTTTTGAGTTGCTTTCTCGTAGAGACTAAAAGATAAGGATCACCGATCACGTTTGCTATTGGATGATCCTTAGTCCATCTACCAATCAGTTCAAATGGAGTGTGGGATGGTCTCACATTAGATGATGATCCTTAAGAAGTCGAGTCTTCATGAAGAAATTCATGAAGAGGATCATCATGAAATAGTGGTGTTTTAGGGGATTCTTAAACCCCTTGAGAAATAATTGGAGAATGTTCTTGATCTTGTGTTGATGGGATAAACATCTTGGTCAATGGACGTAGACACAGGTGAATCGGCTATTTCAACAACTCTTGGTGCAGCAGCTACTAGAACTATAGAGATAGCAATAGTTGGAGGATTAAAGTATTCATCGAACAAGGGTCGGAACAAAGTATCCCAATCATCTCTTTTTGGTGGATTACAAGGTTGTTGAGGAATAATGTTTGGTACGAGTCCTGAACTGGATGTTGTAGGAGTCAAAACTTGAAGCCCGGGCCCTGAACCGAATTGTTCAGAAGCCATTGTTGTCAGCTCATCGAACGTCACATGAAAGGTTTCTATAATTTTCCGGGTTCTCCTATTATAGATTTTGAAAGCTTTCTTTCCTGGCGCGTATCCAACGAAAATACCAATATCAGCCTTTACATTTAGTTTACCCAAGTCTTCACTGTCATTGGTCGGATAATATAGTGAACCAAAGACATGAAAGAATAATAAATCCGGCTTCTTGTCGTGCATAAGCTCATATGGAGTTTTGTTGTATCGGAGACGAATCAGAGAATGGTTTTGGGTATAACAAGCTGTGTTGATTGCTTCGGTCCATAGAAACAAAGGAGTTTTTGAAAATATCAACATAATGCGGGCAGCTTCCACAAGAGTTCGATTTCGTATTTCGACAACTCCGTTTTGTTGAGGAGTGCGAGCAATAGAAGTTTGATGCGAAATACCGACATTTTCATAGAAATCATTAAGAGTCTGATTGACAAATTCTGTTCCATTATCTGTTTGAACATTAAGGACTGTGGCATTCAAAAGAACTTGAATATTTTTGATGCATTTGATGATAGCATCAGGTTCTTCATCCTTTGATCTCATAAATTTAACCCAAGTAAATCAAGAGTAGTCATCAACAATTACCAAGATATACTTTTTCCCGTTAATGCTCTCCACATGCATCAGGCCACAAAGATACATATGCAAAAGATATAGTTTCTCCTGGTTAGTGTTCTCAGCTTTGGGTTGATGAGAAGATTTCTTGCTTTTTCCTAATGCACACGCTGAACACAGATGATCTTTCTAAAATTTAAGCTTTGGAATACCTCGTTCAAGACCGTCTGTAACATCCGAGAATTTTCGGATTTTTAAGATAACTAATTTACCCCTTTGACTTTTAGGTCTGGCTTGACTTACAAGAACAACCATCTAAATTATTCGGATTCAATTAACTCATAGGCCGTTCTGAGGGATGGCTATTTACTTGGTTTGTGGTGGTTATATGGTGGGAACTTTCGCAACATGACTTTGTTTGATAAGAGATGCTGAAAAGGGCTGATATTGATAATTTTGTTTCTAGTTCTTTTTATTGGTGTAAATTCAGATGTTAAAGCGTCGTACAAGTGAGACATTGCTAGTACCCTTATATTGTTCTTGTTTGATCTAGCTCCTTGCTAGTGTTTTAATAAATCGCCGTTCAAAAAAAAGAATTGAGCGCTTCCTGATGTACTGCGTCTAGTGTCCTGACACCCCGCGTGATCTGCGTCTGAATATGTTGTTAGAGACATATCGGTATCCTTTGAGTAACAGAGTCCCATGTTAATGGTCCCCTTTAGGTATTGAAAGATCCGCTTAACCGCATTTAAGTCCTTTTTGGTAGGCTTTGCCTAATACCGGGCACATAAGCAGACTGCATAAATAAGGTCGGGTCTATTGGGTGTCAGATACATAAGGGATCCAATCATGCCACGGTAAAGTGTAGCATCAACTGGTGTCCCTTGTAGATCTTCATCCAGATTATTCTTTTCCACCATAGGTGTGTCTACAGAATCACTAGTTAGCAAACCATATTTTTAATAACTTTATAAGCATATTTTGATTGGTTTAGGAAGATGCCTTTGGGACTTTGAGAAATTTGTAATCCTAAAAAAGTTGGGACATCTGGCACATCATCGGACTATCTTGAATTAGTGCGTCATCTGATTAGCTAAACTCCATTACACAAAGCAGTATTTGTGGTATGCTTATTATTATATTGTCAACCATAATTTGTACCAGCTATAAGTCGTTTCCTGATTTCCGTTTTGTGTAGTGTGTTGGACACTGCACATTGGAGAAAAAATGTTGTGAAATGAGGAAACTTGACAGCATGTTGTACCATGCACGTAGTGCTTGTTTGAGACCGTAAAGGGCCTTTTTGATCTTGTACACATGTGATGGGTATTCCTGATCAACAAATCCTTCTGGTTAAGAAATATAGACCTCTTCCTTGAGCTCGACATTTAAGAAAGCCGTTTTGATGTCCATTTGGAAGATCGTCATATTCTTGTTGGCTGCATTTGCTACGAAGATACGGGTGGCCTCTATTCTTGCAACCGGTGCAAATGATTCCTCGAAATCGATTCTCTCCTCTTGCCTGAACCCCTGAGCAACTAATCTAGCCTTATTTTTTAGTACCCCGCCAAATTCGTCTGTCTTGACCTTATAAATCTATTTAAGTTTGATCAACATGACTTTATCTGGACACGGCATCAATTCCCAAACTTGTAGTCTTTCAAATTCATGAATTTCTTTTTGCATTGCATCGATCCATGATGGTTCGGTCATTACTTGTGTGAAGTTCTTTGGTTCTACAGAAGTTAGGAAGGCATCAAAGTAACACCACATGGAGTCAGTTTTGAGTTGCTTTTTGGTGAAGACTGAGCGAGAAGGATCACCGATCACGTTTGCTATTGGATGATTCTTAGTCTATCTACCAATAAGTTTAAATGAAGTATGAGATGGTCTCACATTAGATGATGATCCTTGAGAAGTCGAGTCTTCATGAAGAGGTTTGTGAAGAGGATCATCATGAAATAGTGGTGTTTTTGGTGATTCTTCAACACCTTGAGAAATAATTGGAGAATGTTCTTGTTCTTGTGTTGATGGGATACTTGTTGATGGTGCATCTTCACCAATGGACGTTGGCACAGGTGAATCGGCTATAGCAACAGCTCTTGGTACAGCAGCTACTGGAACTGGAGAGACAACAATAGTTGGAGAATTGAAGTATTCATCGAACAAAGGTTGGAACAAAATATCCTAATCATCTCTTTTTGGTGGATTTCAAGGATGTAGAGAAATAATGTTTGGAAGATTCTGTGACTAGATGTTTGTTGGAGTCTATTTATGAATGCCTGGGTCCTAAAAGAATTGTTTAGAGCCATCCGCGCATTGTCGCTCATCGAACGTCACATGAATAGTTTCCATAATTTTTCAGGTTCTCCTGTTATAGATTCTAAAAGCTTTCTTTACTGGCGCGTATCCAATGAAAATACTAATATATGCCTTTGCATTTAGTTTACCCAGATCCTCACTGTCATTGGTTGGTTAACATAGTGAACCAAAGACATGAAAAAAATGATAAATCTAGCTTCTTGTTGTGCATCAGCTCATATAGAGTTTTGTTGTATCGGAGACGAATCAGAGAACAATTTTGGGTATAACAAGTTGTGTTGATTACTTCGGCCCATAGAAACAGAAGAGCTTTTGAAAATATCAACATAGTGCGAGCATCTTCCATAAGAGTTCAGTTTCGTATTTCAACAACGCCGTTCTGTTGAGGAGTGCGAGCAACCGAAGTTTGATGCGAAATGCCGACATTTTCATAGAAACAACGAAGAGTCTGATTGACAAATTCCGTTCCATTATTTGTTCGAACATTACGGACTGTGGCATTCAAACGAACTTGAATATTTTTGATGCACTTGATGATAGCATCAGGAGCTTCATCCTTTAATCTTAGAAATTTAACCCAAGTAAATCGAGAGTAATCTTCAACAATTACCAAGATATACTTTTTCCCGTTAATTCTCTCCACACGCACCGTGCCACAAAGAACCATATGCAAAAGATATAGTTTCTCTTGGTTAGTGTCCTCAGCTTTGGGTTGATGAGAGGATTTCTTGCTTTTTCCTAATGCACATGCTGAACATAGATGATCTTTCTAAAATTTAAGCTTTGGAATACCTCGTGCAAGACCGTCTTTGGCTAGCTTGTTAAGAGTACCGAAGTTGAGATGCGATAAACGATGATGCCTCTTAGTCTTTGAAGCTTTTGATAGAAGACAGATCGGAGAAGTCTTTAGCATGTCATCAAGAGAAATTGTGTACAAATTTGTGTCTCGGGAGCCTGAAAGTAGATCATCACCTTCTAAATTCCGAATAAAGCAAGTGTTTTTCCGAAATGAAACTTCAAGATCCGCGTCACAAAATTATCCAACAAAAAACAAGTTATGTCTAAGCCCTCAACATAGTACACCCTTGAGATTATTACATTCAGCTAATAGTCATCATACCCCATGATCTTTGCAACTTGGTCGTTTCCGAATTAAACAGTACCTAGAAATTTATTAGTAAAGTTCATGAGCTGAGAACAGTTCCCTGTCATATGTTTTGAACATCCAGAGTCCAAATACCAGAGGACGATCTAGACAACATGTCATTGACAAGATAAGAAGAAGATGGAACATCTGTAGCTTTGGATCCCTAAAAATAAGTGGGTTTTGAGTTGTTAGCAATTTTAGATTCTACAATCTTAGCTTTTTTTACCCGAACCTACTAATTTTATTTGTTTGGGTCTCCTACTATAGACTTTAATCTCTAGTTTTGATGTTTCAGCTGACTTAGGAGTGGTTTCCTTAAAATGCACTATTTTCTTGGGAGTGATCCTAGTTAAAGGGCACGAGTTACCAACTATAGTGAAAAATGTTCCTGTAGGTTTCCACTTATATCCTACACCAGTGAACACTTTACCTGTAGGTTTCTATGCTTTACTCTTTTCATTTCGTTTAGATTTAGATTTCGAACACACATTCACATCATTCACAAAATCAACAAGACACATATCATGATTATCATCAAACAAACATTTATTACAGATAGCACACATAGATTCAAACTTAGCATTTCTCATAGAATGCTTAACAAGTGCATTACTAATAGGTTCAGAAATAAAATTCATCTTATTCCAACTAGATTTAACTGTCCTAGGGTGGTCTTCTACTTTATTCTTCTAATTGCTACGTGGTGGTCGCGAGATCCTATTGTTCTTTGTATTGCCTGAAGGCTTTGATCCGCTAGTACTAGTAGTAGGTATTACTCCTGTAGAAGTCAACAAAGGCTTGTTAGAATCTTTGGTTTTAAGAGAATCAGTCTGCTTGGGAATATTGTTTGAAGATGTGACAGTTTCAATAAATCTAACTCTTTTGTCCTTGTTAATTGGTATGATAGCAACTGTTGGGAAATAGATTGTAAAAGACTTAATACTGGTAGTATAACAGTTAAGTCTGGTAGTATTAATTAGTTCTGGCAGTACTAAGTTAAGTCTGGCAGTACTATAGTTAGTACTGGTAGAGTGGCAGTACTATAGTTAGTACTGGTCGTATGTAGTTAAGTCTGTTTGTGTAACAGAATAGAGGTAATAGTTATCTTAGAGATATTTTAGGTGATATATTAGGAAAGGATATGCATTATCCTTTCACACGTTTTGTAAAGCCTTCTAGGGTTTCCTTGGTGTATAAAAGGAACCCTACAGCATAAAGTTTGAGAACATAACAAATAGAAGCATTGAAGCTTAATAGAAATCAATAGCAAAGTTAGTATTATATTCTTCTTAATACTTGTGTTAAGATTCCGCATTAACACTTGATATTCATAGTCAGTGTCTCTCACATAGTTGATTTGGATTTATTCAAGTTAGCTATTGTCTTACAAAGGCTATATAGATCCAATACAAAGGACCTACATTAGTCGAGGGGGATTAAGAGTCTTAGTTTTCTAAGTGCTTACTTATGGCATTGCGTGAGAACACGTAATAGTTTAGTATGAGGGATTTTGGTATGTGCTTAATTACACATACCATTTTCCATTAAAACTGGACTTAAATGACCAAAAACGTACCAAAAAT
>BQNB010177932.1:0-12920 GCA_026074375.1 Tanacetum coccineum
TGTTAGGTGCAAATATATTTTCAAGATCATCTTGATATTATATCACCTGATACAAACATGGTTTCTCAGATTGAGCTTTCTTGAGGTACAAAGGATTTACAAAACTTGCACTACCATTATAATATGAACTCAGATTAGGAGCTAGCATATGAATGGTTTGGACAGACTTATTAGTTTTATAAACAATGTCGTTTAAAACTTTACTTGATTTTCCAAAGCAATTATCTTATCAATATCTTTATCTTGACTTATTTTGAAATCTTTTTGTAATTGTTCTTTTTCCTTTTGAAGAAGATCATATCGAATGTGTTCTAAAGACCCCTGATCATATCTTTTGAAGGTCATAGATTTTTTATGTTGTGTGTTGATCATCATTCTCGTTACATGTGGATATATCATTTAGCTTAAAAATCTTATGTGTATTCCACTTTTAAATCATTGGTGCAAATGGTTGAACATCAATTCACAACAAAATTAAAGAATGTTCAAACCGATTGGGTGGTGAGTTTCGCAATTTAGCTTCGTTTTTTCTCTTCACTAGGAATTATTCACCGGCGATCTTGTCCTCATACAAGTGAGCAAAACGGCTTTGTTGAACGTCGCAATCGCCACGTTGTGGAGACCGGTCTTACTCTTCTTGCTCAAGCATGTGTTCCTCAACGTTTTTGGCATTATGCTTTTGATACTGATGTTTACCTAATAAATCGGATGCCCTCTCGCACATCGACAAGCAAGTCACCTTTTGAACATATGTTTAAACGGTCTCCTAACTACTTTTTTCTTTGTGTCTTTGGGTGCCTATGTTTTCCCTGTCTTCGTCCGTACAATCGTCACAAAATGGATTTCCGTTCCACTCCGTGTGTCTTTCTTGGCTACAACCCCTCCCATCATGGATATCGTTGTCTTGATATCTCTATCGAGCGTCTTTATATTGCTCGACATGTTCATTTTAATGAAGCACAATTTCCCTTCGATATCCCTAAAACAACTTCCCCACCCCCTTTGAAAACATCTCCCTATTACTCCTCGGAATCACCTTATGTAATTCCTACTACTGACCATCCAAGTCCATCTTCACCACGCTCACCGATTTCATCTCCATCATCAGTTTCACATTTGAGTCCAACTTCTCAAACTTCTCCCGAGTCTTCTAATGGTCAACCATATCCCGTATCGACTACATCGATACAAACACCACCACCACCAGCACCACCTCCCATCACTCAGCAACGTCCTGCAAATCTTTGTTAAAATCCCAAACAATGGGTTCCCTACAATCCTTCTGCAAATCATGCTACCGTCATCCCCACTACCATCACTGAACCGACCTCGTTTACCATTGCCAATAACTCTCTGGAGTGGCGTCAAGCTATGAAAGAAGAGTATGATGCTCTTATGAAAAATGGAACATGGTCTTTAGTACCTCGTGCTTCTAATACCAATGTTGTTGATGGTAAGTGGGTATACAGGTTAAAACGGGACAAGAATGGTGCTATGACTCGTTACAAAGCAAGATTTGTTGCCAATGGTTTTTGGCAACAACCAGGTATTGATTTTCATGAGACATTTAGCCCGGTTATCAAGTCGAGAACTATTTGAGCTGTTTTATCACTTGCGGTTACTAACAACTGGCCACTACGCCAGTTAGATATTCACCAAGTTTTTTTGAAAACTATTCAAAAAAAGCCTATTATTATCACTTGCAGTTTTACTAAACGACCAGCCCACTAACGCCCTATTTTAATATTCAGAAAATGCATATTCTTCAGGAAAATCTTTAAGATCCAAGTGTTTATCTTAAACCAACCCCTTCCGGGGCTTTATTGAACCAACAAAACCCGACCTAAATCCATTAAACAATATGTTATGCTCCTTTCATAAAGTTCCCTCTTTAAATAGCATATAAAAGCATGCCTCCCAACGGCGCTCTTGGTTTTGAGCGTCCTTCACCAAGGGCTCCTCATTTTCCGATCTCAGTTATTCCAAAAGGGCTCCCCCTCTAAATGGGGAATCCACTTTGTTTATTTAATTCGCGTGGGTGAGAAACCACGACTTTTTATGGGTAAACATGTCCACTGGTATATATGTTTTGAAAAAAAGACATCAATTGGACAGGTAACATAAATAAGTGCAACTATCGAACAAAAATATTTTGTCAACTTTGGGATCCGTTTTTTTACAATTAAAAAGATCTCCGGGCCGCCCAACCAATAAACCTAAATTTTTCCTTGGGATTTTTGGAAATTTTTCTGCATGGTCCCTAGCACTCCTATTCTTCCCAAAAGGAAAGTCTATTTGGGGGGGGAGCTATTTACAAAGTGCTGGTCCCCCTTTTCTTAACTGCCCAAATCCCAGTGTCCCCCCCCCCATCTTTCTCCCAAAGGGGTTTTTACCTCCGAGCTCACTTTGTTTTAGATAATAGTAAACCCCGCCTTTCTCCCTAAATACCCAGTTAAAAAATTACGACAAGTTAGTGGGGTTATTCTTTTATAATTTATGTTTACCCTATCCTCCAAGCCTGGCATATAGCCCTTTATTGAATTGTAAACAAGAATGTTTCCCCCCAGTATATGGCCATTGCCTTCGACCAAGGGAACAATCCATTGGTCCTCACAACCCCCTGAAGTTTTTTAATAATAAAACGGATTTTTTTACGTTATCTTCATGGTGGTTAAAATAACGGTTTTTTTTGAACAATGGTATGCTCATAATGTCCCCCCACCCCGTTTCTTCAGGTCTCTAATACCCATTCAAGCCTTTTTTTACCTTAAAAACCGGGCTATGGAAAGGTAAATCCCGATTACTTTTTTCCTTGAAGCTATTACTTAAATGCTGGCAGGGCTGTTGGAGATTGTAGATGATTGACGGTCCCACCCACCCACGGGGGGATTTTTGCTTATATTATCTTGGTTTTTTTTCAAAACCTTTTAATATCATGGACCCGCTTCCCGTAAAACAACGTAACCGATTTTTTTCAACGTTTCCCCTCCTATAGAAGCTGTGGGATAAACCCCCAACAAAATAGGTCCCGCCAGCCGGAAAAGTAATTTTCCCGGAGCCGTTTACATACAATAATAACCATATGCACAAAATAATGAGATAACGGTCCCTCTAAATGAAGTCCATTTTAGAAAAAGTAAATCTTTTGTTGTGATTTTAATTTAAAAATTTTGAACATGTATTTATCAAAACATTTGTACCCCCCCCATGGTTTTGCCATCAACCACAAATAGCCCAAACCTTGAAAGTAATACCAAACAAAGAATCTGTTTTGTAGAAAATTCCCAAATGAAAATGTGTAAAAATCTTGTATATCCCCACACCAAGACTCCAATGCAAACAAAACTAAAGTAAGTCCAAGCATCTAATTTTCACACTGATAAAAAACATGCTAAAATTTGATCCCCAGACCATAAAAGTTGGGTGAAGGTCCCTCAGGTAATTTGTTAACGTTAAAAGTTGTAAAATGTAAAATCACACAAACTAAATATATAATTTACTGTTGCTACAACTCTCCGCTCATACCAAGGACAGAGCGCAACCCGGGGGGCCGCCCTTAACACACCTATACCCCAACCAACACCGATGAGGGTGAGGACTTCCCGCAACACGCATCTATATAAAATATATATATATATCTAATAATATAATATATAGGTTTTTAAATATGCCGTTATTAAAACCACGAAACCACACAAAAGTGGTTATTTTTTTACTTAAAATGTTGTAATCCCAATGAAGTTTGTATAAAGTAATGCCAATGGAACCATTTTCCCCCCAAATCCTTATAATAAGTCCACCACGAAAAATGAAAGTTATAAATGATGTTTTTGAAATCCCCCAAGATTTGTTGGTAAAAAAAGTATGGCAAGGGAAAAACCAGTTTGTTATCCAAATAAACAATAGTCCACCCCCCCCCCCTACATATGTTAATTAAACGATTTAACAACCTCCAAAGTTTTATGAAACCCTTGCAGCTTTTTGACGTGTACGTACATGCCAACTATCCAGGCCACTGTAAAGTTGTTTCCCAAAATGGTATATGTAGTATTTCAATGAAACGACCCCCATGGTTAAATAAAAAAAAAAAGGTCGTATGTTTTTTACGTTGGCCCCCTGTAGACACCCAACCAGAATCCCGGGGGATGCTTATCCCATAAATCCACAATATAAGAATCCTAATCCTTATAAACATTTGGCGCCTTTAACTCCTCCGAAGTAAAATTAACAGTTTTTTATGTCCAACTTTAAGCTAATCCGTACAAATCAATTTTGTATGGAAAAAAATAAATTTTGTTTTTGCGTCATAAAGTAAAAAAACCAAGAGATGTAAAATCCTCACCGCAGAATGTTAAAGTGAAGTTATGTAAAATGAGTTTGAGGTAATACCATCAAGTAAAATGAAGTTATATTTGGTAAACGTTTCCATTGCAAACCAAGTATTTAGTAATTCCAAAATCATGTAAGATGAAACCTTTGTAAAACACGTTCCCAAAATGATGGCAAAACGAGTTTTTTTTGTATTCAATCCATGTCTAAATAAGGTTTTTTTGTAAACGAGTATATGAAAACCCAAAGTAAGTAACGGATTTTGGTTAACAAAGTGTTTTGGGCCATGAATTAACTACCATCCAACCCCAAAAGTGACAAAAAAATGTAAAAAGTAAAACAGTAAAAAAAGTTTGGGGGCCAAATAAACATACAAAGGGTTTAATGTAAAAGATAAATCGAAGTGTGTAAAGTAAAAAAAATATACCAAGTGTTTTTTTTATTTTGTAAAACGAGCAAATGTAAATTTCTCTCCCCCAAAAAAACAGTTTACAAAAAAAACAAGTAAAAAAATAGGGGCTATGAAACTTCCCCACCTTGAATGTAAAAAGCAAAAGGTCATAATCAAATAAGTGTAAGTACAACCGGAAAAACCGATGCAAAACGCAAAAACGAGGAAAAAAACCTCGTATCCCGAACCTAAGTGGGAAATAAATAAATACATAATTTAATGTTTTAAATATGCCAATAT
This sequence comes from Tanacetum coccineum, assembly GCA_026074375.1. Lineage (NCBI taxonomy): Eukaryota > Viridiplantae > Streptophyta > Magnoliopsida > Asterales > Asteraceae > Tanacetum > Tanacetum coccineum. Next base: position 5,021 of record BQNB010177932.1, read on the forward strand.
TAAATTGAAATTAAAAAGAAAGTTTCCCGTCCCCCTATTTAAATTGTTCCTATTGCATTTTTTCTGAATTAAAATAAATGAAGATAATTCGTTTTTGGTGAAAAAATTATTAATTTTAAGCACAAAAAAAACGGTCCCCCAACTTTTGACCGAGTCCGTTTTGCCGTTCATAAATAATAAGTCCCGTAAATTAACGAAAGTCACCCGGGCCTTTTTGATAAAACCCTATGCCAGTTGGAACTAATGAAATGCAAAATGTTTTTTAATGGAGGTTTTTTTTTTCTATTAACCGACTCCAAATCGTTTAAATCGAGTCCCAAAATGTGGTGGGCGAACTAGTGTAGTTTATTTTGCGACTTTGAAAAAAGGCATACAGCCAACAAAAAAATGCCAAATTTCCACTGCTTTTGGAATAGAAAAAAGCCAAAACAACCTTAAAACTTTTAATACGTTATTTTTTTAAACCCGCACTTTGTTTATATGGGTTTCCCCCCGTTTTATTCTCTTACGACTCCATTTTTCCCAAAAAACGTAGTGTTGTAGTCTCGAGTTTTTTTAAATAATAAAGCAAAAAGTGGGGTTTACTAACCAAAACTCCATTCTATAGTTTTTTTAATTGGGTTTCGACAAAGACACTAATTTTTTTCCTGTAAATATGTTTTTTACGAAGTGTTTAAAAAAACAAGTCCCCCCCAAATTTATGATTTTTTTTAAGTAACCCCGATAACTCCCGTTTCACCGTCCCCTTCACCCGTTTTTTGTCCCCCATTGTTCCCCATTTATCATAATGTTGACCCACTACCAACACCCCAAAATTTTAAACATATAAACCATAACCCAACCTAAACCCAGCCTTTTAAATTGTTTCAAAGAAGGGTAACACAAAAAACAACCCAATTTTCCCCTGTAGTTTAACAAACTTGGGCCTAAGAAAAACAAACTATATTAGGCAACTCCAACCATACGCCCGTGATTTACCGTTTTACCTCCCCCCAAGTACATTTGTGAAGTTCCAAAGTCCCTAACTCCTCCTTAAACCCAAGGCCACTCTCTAAACAAAAAAGATTTCCACCAAAGTCCTGAAACCCATTACCCAAGTCAAACCAACGGGTCCATTTTCCCCAAGAGAAATAATTCAACCTAGTATATAGCCAAAAACTATTTTATTCCACATAAATAAAATCATAGAATTGTTTGAAACTTATAATTATCCACCGCCATCGTATAAAAGGTCAATTAGGGGAAAAACATTTATGTGCTAGAAGACACTACTCCCCACCCCTTATTCCCTAAATTGAACCGAGTGGGAAAAAACCCAAAAACCTTTTAATTAGCCAATCCCCTTTTAATACAAGGGGTTTCCACATTACAACCACACCCCCGAAAACATCAGAACGTTGTTTATCTTTGTGAAAAACAAGTGTTTTCTTCTTGATTTTTTAAAGTAACAAACAACACTAAACTAGGAACATGATAAATATCACAATGTAGTAAAAAAGGAAAAATATAGTGAAAAGTTGCTGACTCAAACAAACAAGGGTGAACCCCCTTTGTATGAAATTTTAACACCCAAACGAAATCTTAGTTTTTACGTCAACCCACTCTTAATGAACCCAAACCCAAAAACATCCCGCAACGACGCCAAACCCACCAATTATGCTTAACCAACGAAACCTACAAAACTGAAACTCCAGCAAAATACTAAAAAAAAATATGGAAAAACCCTTTTTTTGGCCCTGACCATTGTGATCCACTTAATTGGAAACAAGGGAGAAGGGTTGGTGACAAAGGAGAGGGTGTGCCTATTTTGCTTGCATACGTTGACTACGAAATCAAAGGAGTGTTTGTGTTTGTTTGCTTACTGTGTCGAAAACCAAGAAGAAACAAAGGAAGCAGAAACCTATGAATGTTTCTTTGTTATGTTTTCTAGCCAAAAGTTTTAAGAGAATAGAAGAGTTCTTGCTTTGACTTTTGCTTGCAAATGGAGTGTGTGTTTAATGCTTGAAGTGAGCTAGTGTTTGTAGTGCTAGAACTTAGTAAATACCATTTTTACAAAACCATAGAAGGTTTAAAAAGGGGTGGACGGTTTGTTCTAGCTTTAGGATATGGAATTTGGAGTTTAATATTACTAGATTGTTAGTATAGATGATAAAGATGTAAGGTAAGTATGGAGTGGTGTAAGAGTGATTTGATATAAGCTAGCAAGCATGCCTTCCTTGGTTCTTTTTCCCTTGAAATCAGTCGAGCATAAGCAAGGCATGGGAGACAAGTTGGTTTGAGTTTTGAGGCTTGAACTAGTTAATAGAAAAGAGGATTATCCAAGGGTTAAAAGATAGTATATTTTAATTAGGTAGTGGAGAGTAGTTTGATTTAATTTGAATGTATGTATGTGTTTATGATACATAACCGGCCATAAAGTTTAATGAGTGAAAGTATTTATAAAACTTTGATATTAAGGGTAATAGTGGGTATTGGTTGAAGTATAGATGGGTTTATGGGTTCCCATGCATGCATGAAAGTGTTTTATTGCGAAACGTAGACGTTTTACGTAACGAATAAAAATAAAAAGTGAAAAGTCAATAATTATCTTCGTAATAATTATACAATACTTGTTTGACGTAAATTTTTATTTGTTTGATGCCCGTTTACGTTGAATATTGATTTTTAGTTTACGCGATTTAACTTAACGGTTGAAATTAAAAGTGAACGCGTAAAAGTTTAAAATAAATAGTTGAATATTTATTGACGTAAAATGCTGTGAAAATGCGAATTGTTACAGTCTTACCATGTTAAAAGGATTTCATTAGAAGTTCAGGTTGAGTTGCCTTCCAGAATGGTGTTGATGAAGAGGTGCGGTTACTTGTTGTGGATTATTTATCTTGATCCTCCAAACGTGGTGACAAATTTTGTTTTCTTAACATAGAGAGTGTCATTGATACGGGTTTTCAACTCCTTGTAGATACCACTTAAGGTTTTTCATCCTCGACATTTTCCTCCTTAATTGCCTCAGCTTAACGTTCAAGTTTCAAATTTATTACGGTGGCTAAAGATTGAATCCTAGTGGTGTTATCCGTTCCTTTCGACTTAAAGCGTTAATTATAACATTCTGCTTTCCAGAGTGATAACAGATTTTACCTATGGTGGTGTTACCAATACTAACTTCTATAGCATTGTGTTGACGTTGAATGGGTGATTTAGAAAATTCCTTAATTGCGAGCAATTTGATGGTTAATTGTCCTAGGGGACTAGCGATGCGTCTTAACTTTTTGGCTTAGGATTTAGCGTATGATGATGTCGACCATAACCCATCGAAAAAAAAGCTGAGCCAAACCAAGAGAAACAGATCTCTTACCCACGCTGAATAAATGCGCCTAACCGACATTAAACCCCCCACAATCATAATAACCCTCAAGTACAAGATGTCCCTAGTGCCCCAGCAACCCAACTTATACAACATGGAAATGTTAAAGAAATGTCACGTATACAAATCTGAAAGGACACAATCAAGCATACGTATGTTGTACAATGCTTACCCCAACACCCCACCAAGAAAAAACCACCTTAATCCCCAATGACCCACAAATTCTCACACTACCATCTGCTTCCAACACTGAATAGACAGTATCAAAGAGAAGACCGTTAATATGACAGCATTTTATCATTAATCTCATCTGAGTTCAAAACAGTTTATACTTTCAGACCTTCTTCTGAAAAGTTCAAGCTCGATCTACTCTCATCATACACTATCGACCTCCCAATTCTTCAAATACTGCCATATATTGATCTATCTATCAATATCTGGTTGACTAGACTAGTATTCAGCTTAGATTAACAACCTTATAGTCCTTAAAGCAAGTATTCAAACTATCCGCTGTGAAAAGCACACACACACCGCCCTATGTGGTATAGGCACATTGTACCTTGTAGTGAGACTATGAAGGTACTCTTGGCAAAGGAATCCTTTTGCCTTATGAAAGTATGAGAGAACCAAGAATTACAAGTCGAATATGATACGCAAGAGGAATTAGTCACCTTTCTCCTTCCTTACTACAACTTAGATTCATCCCAAAGTCCTATACATATTTTCTATTAGAAATTATCTTTCAGTATTGTTTTAGGACTTCATTTTGAAAAGTACAGCAGCATTCGACCCATTCTTTCTCAAGTTTTACCATAGAAATTTCTAATTCATCCTTCTTTTAAGACCCCTTTTTAGGGGGGAGGGGGGCAACTAGTTCTCTCTTTTGTTTCATTTCTTCTAGTTACAAACACCTCCACACACTTAAATCATGTCATCCATCTAGTTCATAACCTTATCACACTTCCATTGTTCTCTATTCAATGTCTTTTATCCACTGTGTATTTAAGTATGCGACACTCTCTAATGACTCTAAGCTCATTTGATATCTCTAGAATTTTTCAGACCTAGGCCTCTTTGAAAATTAATTCATTGTTTTACAGATATTGAATAGTCTTTTCAAGCAACTGCTTATTTAAGAGATTAACCTACATTCTTGAGACAGTAAGGTTACACTCTGAGTTTGTACACCATCAAGGCTATAGAACATTGGAGTAACATCAACTTTGTTTGCTCCAGTTCAACAAATCACCAACGAGCCATCTTGACCAAAGTGCAACAGTTATCTTGCATCGCAACATCTCCATGCTCCTCAATCAACTCTCTTCAAGTTCATCACAGTGCCATCGATAGCAACATGTCACTGGTTCATAATCACAAATCTTCTTGTCCAGCTCAATTTCTTCATGGTTGTCCCCACCCCCCCCCCCCTGTTGAGCCAACCAAAAGGCTATTTGAGATTAGAATCTATCAATGCCACATATCTTCATTTCTCTTGACACCATTGCTCTGTTTTCCCAGATAATTAAGCAAATCTCACATCCCTAGCAAAATGACTCCAAACTCATTTTGACAATTAAAGCATTCAATCTTTAGAGCTTGCGTCAATAAGATGAATCCATTCTTATTTGGCTTGATGTCAATTGGGAGGTCTTCCTGTTTCTTTCTTCCAACGAAACTTCCTTATCCTTGCAGAGTATCAATACCCCACTCTGCCCACGAACTGACAATTTCTTCCATAGCAATCCCTCATCAATAGTTCAGTTCAGGTCTTCATCATCATAATATGTAGGCATATGATTGAGACTTGTTGAGATTAAAGAATGACAAATTGATTTTTCAATCGTGAGTATGGTGACAAGCACAGTTAGGAAGTAGTTTTGCTACTCTAATGCTTGAGGCGTAGCAATTGATGTGCATATAATTTAAACATGATTCGGATCATTCGTTCGGATGCCACATATTGATTATTTAATTCCCAATAATCAATCTCCATGCTCCAATCATCTTCTTCAAGTTCAGTCAGTGCCATCATAGCAAATGTCACTGGTTCAGCATCAAATTCCTTGGTCCAGTCAATTTCTTCATTGTTGTCTGTTGCCACCAAGGCTTTTGAGTTTGAATCTTCAATAGCCACAATCTTCTTTTCCTTACGACCATTTGCTCTGTTTTCCTGATATTTAGCAAATCTGCACTCCCTAGCAAAATGACCCAACTTTTGACAATTAAAGCATTCAATCTTTGACTTGTCAAAAGTGATCCCATTCTTTGGCTTGAGGTCAATGGGTCTTCCTGTTTTTCTCATAAACTTCCTTATCCTTGCAGTTATCATAGCCACCTGCCATCGAATGTCAATTTCTTCCATAGCATCCTCATCAATTTGCAGCAGGTCTTCATCATCATGAGTTGTAGGCATAGATGCTTGTTGAGCAAAGAAAGAACATATGATTTCATCTGAGTGGGAAGCACAGTTAGGAGCAGTTTGCACCTTGCTTGAGGCAGCCTGAGTATATCCTTTTGGGATATTTTCTGGGTCAGCAGTACTTTGTTTCAAAGTACTGCCTTTGATTTCAGTGGACAGAAAAGCAATATTTTGTGAGCTTGAATTTGAAACACCCTTCAATTCATGCTCATACACCTTCAAGTTGTTGTAGAGATCATCAAACTCCAATTCATCCAATCCAGGTTGTCCCCGAATCATTGTAGCAACTACATGCCACACAGATGGTAGGCTTCTTAGAAACTTCAAATTCGCATCTTCATGGGACACTTTAGCATCATATAATTCAAGCATACTAAGAATGTTCTGAAACCTTTCGTATGCTGAATCTAGCTCTTCTCTAGATCCGATAGTAAACGTCTCGAATTGTTGTTTCAAAAGATTCTTTTGCATCTTCTTTGATGCTTCATTACCTCCAAATCTTGCTTTTATGGCTGACCATAAAGTTTTTGCATCTTCAGCATCATGAAAACTGAGAAGATGTCTATCAGGTATTGCAGAAAGCAATATGTTAAGAGCTTTCTCATTGTTTCTTCTTGCGTTAGCAGCAAGCGAAGTTTTTGGTGCAGACACTGGACCTGACGAGGATGCAGGATCAGTTGTGGCTTGGTCTCCATTGGTGATTATATCCCATAGTATATGATCAGTGATGGCAATATACTGTCGCATCTTCATGGACCATAGGTCATATTCACCCTTCTTGATCATTGGGATTCTTAGTGCAGTGACTGATGAGGTGGGAGGGATAGGTTCAGCTTCAGACATCTTTTAGAGTTTGGAAAGATTTCGAATGATTAAAGTTCTTCTAGATCAGAGTCTCTACACAGGCTCTGATACCACTTGTAGGATCGATATACCTTAGTATAATAAGCCTTTAGCCTGTAAAGGATGTTACTTCCTTGAATAAATCCAAGTCAGTAACAATGAAACACTGATGTAATACTATCAACTATGCGGAAACTAGTTAACAGTATCAAGAAGAACACACAATGATTTAACAAACGATTTGTATTATCACACCTTGAATCTGCCTAAGTTTGCAGATCCCTAATACAATACTTATCTCTAATACTTCTAACTAATGCTTTTTCTTGTTGTTGTGTCGTTCTAATGCCTTCCTAGAGATCCTTTTATAAACGTAAGGATAACTCTAGTAGGTGTACAGTTCTTGTATGACACAAATACTAATTAATACTAATCACTAATGTAACTGTTACATGATAATCCTTTAAAGTTCCTATATTAAAGGCAGTACTTTGACTTTTTCATACTAAGCAGGCAGTACTTTGACCTTCAACTTAGCAGTACTTTGACCTTCTGACTTGTATTTCCCAACAATATTGCATATTTAGCTTAAAAATGTATTATTATTACTTAGGTTGCGGATAGAGTTTTTCCTCGTTTTGCGTGCATCGTTTTTCGTGCCTACACTTATTTGATAGTACCTTTCTATTACATTGAGGTGAGTTTCATAGCCCCTATTTTACTTGGTTTAAACTGTTTTGGGGGAGGATACATGCTCGTTTTCAAACTTGTATATTTTACTACAGTACGATTACTTTTCAATAATTTATGAGTTTATAGCCCCACGTTTTTTCTCGTTTTACGTATAATTTTTCACTTTTGGGGTGAGAATACATGCACATTTACAAATCATTACATACTTGTTTTCATAACTCGTTAACAAACTCATTTACATGATTGAATAGAAACTCGTTTGCATGAACGTTTACAAACTCATTTACATGATTGAATACAAACTCGTTTGCATGAACGTTTACCAACTCATTTACATGATGGATTACAAACTCGTTTACATACTCATTTACATATCTCGCGGTGAGATACATATCTAGTTTTCACTTATGGACGCAACAACTTTATTTTCATAAAAATGATTACGGATTAGCTTAAGTTGCATGAACTGTTAATTACTCGGAGGGTAAGCGCGAATGTTATAAGATAGATCTATTTAGGATTGACACCCCCATTCTGGATTGGTGTCTACAGGGCCAACGAACGTTATACCATGTCGTTACATT
>BQNB010177933.1:0-12920 GCA_026074375.1 Tanacetum coccineum
TTGGAAAAGTGTTTTTAAGTTCAATAAAATCACTAAGAAACTTCGGGTAACGTTTTTAATTGATGAACTTTGAGTTTTAAGTGAACCCAACATAAAAAGAAGCAAACCCGAGCCCCTTGGATGCTTGGTCGGTTAGGAATCAACAAGGGAGACAACAAGGCAAAATTTTAGCTTCATGGTCCTTTAATTGGTACATATATTTTGTCTCAACCTCAAACACACATTTCATGCACCATTTCAAAAATCAAACAAAACAAAATTTCTCTCTTCCTTTCTCTCTTGAATTTGGACGCAACCATAAGGAAAAAGAAATTTTCATTTTTCAAGATTTAGTAAGATTGCGGGGTTAGAAAACATTATAGGGTTGATTCTAGTATTTGGGTTATTGATTAAACTACGTTTGGGGAGTCGGTTCGCATTTCTTCTCGCTTTTCAAAACCCTCTTGGTAAGTTTTCTAAAATTTTATTTAACTTGTACTTTTGAGTGTTTAATGATACATAGATGCTAGTTGTACGGTGCGTTTGTTAAAAATCAAATACGAAAAATATGAAAACAAAAGAAAAGGGTGCATTTGGTTTGACGTGAACAAAAGGGAAGAAACAAAGATTTAACACTTTTATATTATGGTTGTGTTGGTAAAATAACTTTTGTGTCAAGTGCTTATTTAGGGCTTATTTGGTTTTTGGGCTCTTGTTTGGTCTCGGCCCAACGAAAAGAGGAAAAGGTTAATGGGCTAAGCTTCGGCTTATTTGGTTTTGGCTTATTTAGTTTTGGCTTATTCGGCTTCGGCTTATTTGGTTTTGGCTTATTTGGTTTTGGCCTATTTGGTTTTGGCTTATTGGGCTTTGGCTTACTTGGTTTTGGCTTATTGGGCTTTGGCTTATTTGGTTTTGTCTTATTGGGTTCGGCTTATTTGGTTTTGGCTTATTGGGCTTCGGCTTATTTGGTTTTGCTTATATTACTTTCGGCTTATTTTGGGCATACGGCTTATGATGATTTTAGCTTATTTTGGGCTTATGGCTTGTATTGGTTTTAGACTTAAATATTGGATTTGGGCATATATATTGGTTTTGGACTTAAATATTAGATTTGGGCTTATATATTAGTTTTGGGCTTATATATTGGTTTTGGGCTTATGTTTTGGCTTCGGCCCAATAAAGTATAAATACTGGTGTTTTCTTTTAAAGGTCATTGGGCTAATTTGAAGCTCTTAATGGGCCATAAGGCCAAATGACAATTGACAAGTAAAACGGCGAATGAACCTAAATGAGATTGAAAGTGATTAAGTAAGACTTAACAAGTGATATCGGGCTAACATTGGGCTTTTGGGCCAATAGATGAAAAACTTAATAACATAGACCTCTAAGATGGATAAATTGGTTAATGGGTACTTACGAAAGTGGAAAAATGATTAAGACGGTCGAATATAGTCATGTTTGGTTAAACGACTCGTAAATGTGGACTTTTGGCATTTTGTCAGAAATTAGGAAAATTATGGAAAGTGTTGAAATTAAGGTTTGAGAACCTTGGGAACCTCTTATAAACAAACGGGTCATGTCGGATTTTATAAAAATGAATCACACATAGTAAATATTATAGAAAACTTATTTTGTGTCGATTCGACTAAAGGACAAAGGGTGTCTTTTAATAAACATTAAGTGTCAAGATTAAACGATCGAACGTGGACATACTAAGATGGAAAGATTTTATACTCACCCCGTTTAGCCTGATAAAAAGACGAAAATAATAAAATATTATCATTTTATTATCATATATACACTTTAACGTTACAGAGATGTTTATTCTTTTATTTTCAATCTTTGGGTTTTTTACTCATTTCTTGTCGAATTTCCTTGAATCATTTGGACAGTTGTCCCCTTTAGTTGTTGGGTATATTTTTGAGTATTATGTGTTGATGTCGCACTTAGCCTAAGTGCATCGAGTTGTTTTACGTAGTTACCACACAACCATGATACCAAAACGTTTTGTAATGAGAATAAGGGTTTTGGTAATGAGAATAAGGGTTTTGTAATGAGAATAAGGGTTTTGTAATGAGAATAAGGGTTTTGTAATGAGAATAAGGGTTTTGTAATGAGAACAAGGATTTTGTGTGAGTAAGGACAAACGCTTGTACAATAAGGCAATTTTGTACAAAATGTTAATAAGGTGAGATTAATGTTAGGTCGTGGTCGGGTACCGTTGTGCGTTGTGTAGAGATTATTTGTACGCTTATTATCATCTGTTGAAATGAGTTCTCATAGCCCCATTTTTTATGTCTTTTCTGTTGGGGGAAAATGACACTCAAAACTGTTTTGAATGTGTTTTCTTACTGTGCGAAACGTGTTTTTGTTTTTGGGACAATGTTATGTGCTTATGACTACTATGTGAATATTATGTGGTCTGATTGTACTTCCGTGCATCGAGATGCATGGCAATGTATGTGATTAGCATGGATTTTCTATGTTTATGATGGTCTTGCCCTAAGTAAATGCTACAGCTGGTAGGCTTTAGGTGCGGGTGACCTCGGAGTTGCGACTTTAAGAGCATGGTATATGTTGTTGTGATGACTAGCACGGGGATGCTATGTCATGGTGTATGATTAGCGGGGATGCTAAGTCATAGAATTGGAATGTTTTGCATATATTCACTGTCATATTGCACAATTGTCTACTATTTGAAATATTGGCACAACAACTGGTTTTTTTTTTCAAACCTATGAGCTCACAATTCAAACCTATAAGCTCACAAACATTATTGTTGACCTTTTCGAGTATCATTTTCAGGTGTGTTACGAACCAAAGCAAATCGAAAGATATGGAAATTTAAGAAGTACACGTGTGGGGTGTTAATTTGAGACTTGTACATTTTTAAATAAAAAATGTACACTTGTGAACTATTATAAATCTAGATCTTTTGTAAACTAGGATGGTATGATCTTGTATCTTGTACGATGTGAATCATATCATCGCATCCCGTGTTTCCACTACTGACGGGGTGTGACACTGTGTTTGAGGCTGAGGATGATGATGAAAATGATAACTTTGAAAATAAAGCAGAGCTATCAAAGACTGATGAAGCTGTTGTTGATAATATGATTGATGAGATGGTTGATATAGCCAACTCTCAAAATGTCAATTTGAATGCTTTCGCTGATAAACCAACTGAGTCAGACCCCCTTGGTCATCTTCAAAAGGATATCTCATTACTTGCTACCAAAGTAAATAACCTTGAGTCCTCTTTATCTCAGCAGGTGGCTGATAAAACTGATGACTCAGTACCCAGGATGGTAGCTGATGCTCTTGAGGAAAGACTGCCTGAGCTACTATCTGACACTCTCAAGACTATTCTCCCTAATCTTCTAAAAGACTCTATGAAAAAAGCCTTTCCTAAATTTGACAAGAGAGTCAAAAATACTCTCAGAGCTAAAGTTCCTGAAATTATCCTTAAACCTCTAAACAAGGAATTTAATGCTCTAAACACAATGGAGAGTCAAAGGTTTGTGCATCTTCAAAAATAGCTGAGCAAGGCCATTCGTACTACAATTGGAAAATCTGTCAAGAGGAATGTGAAGAAATAGATTGGCGAAGTCAATGAGCTGCTCAGGTGGAATGACAAACATCAAATGCAGCTAATAAAGTACTTAGAGCAAATGGTTCATTCCCAAGTCAGAGTTCCCAGAGATATCATAGTCATCAATGCTAAGTAATTGCAAACAAAGATTGAAAAGAATGCCTCTGACATTCTAGAGCTAGTTGACCTGACCAGAGAACTTGTGCGGCTGATAGACCCAGTACCAGCTTTGAGCAAAGCTGCTCCTGAAGGGGAGAAGTTATCTACTCAGGCATAATATGATCTTCCCTTGGAGAAGGATCCAACTGTCACAGATTCTGCACCTGCTCAGGGGGAGCAACAAGCAAATGAATCTATAGCTGAACTAGTGACAATTGAAGAAGTACCGGTAAATGCTTAAGGGGAGAAAATTTCATCAACCTTGGTTGTGCTCTCATCAGCTAAAGAACCTCCTATCAAGAAACTGAAAGTTGTCTTGGATGATATTTCCATTCTTTCCCCAACTCCACTAAACTCAATCAGGCCACCAACCATCATTGATAACATCCCATATGAGCAATTTGCTAAGAATTTATTCAGCTCAGGTCACTCTGATTTTTCCCCTACTCCTCCCCCCCAAAAGCTGCTGACAAAGGAAAGGGCAAAGCCTAAGTCTCTGATGATGATCAGCTGAAGCAATTTCTACCTTTCATGGATGAAGGAGGGCCAGTCCCTAAATTGTTGAACCTTCAATAGTTCAGTACCTCTGGGGAAGGTCAGATGACATTTAAAGATGCTAAAGCTCAAATGGAGGAAATCAAGAGGTTAGCTGACTTAAAATCTAAAATAGAAAAGTCTGAGAAGAGGCTGAAGAAAGTAATGACTCCTGATGAACTAAGAGCACATGCAGAACAAATGGCTGTATATGAGGCAAAAAAGGCAAAGATGCTGGAAGAGTAAAATCACTGTATCAACTTCAAGGATGATCCTCTACCAATAACCAAGTTCAGCTACAGGGTAAACACTCTACTAAAGAGGCCACCATGAGAATTGTAAGGAATAATCAACCTCTAAACCTCATTGTGTATGAAACATTTATGCTCAAGAAGCTGGGGTTCACTGAGTGGCTGGAGTTACATGCTCTTGCATCCAAATCACAAACCAAAGCAAATGATTAGCTCTTAAAAAACTTAAAAGCTAAGTTTTAGTGGGTGGCAACCCAAGCTTGGAAACTTGGTATCTTTCCTCCACCTGAACTTACAACCTTTGATCTTTATCTAGGGGAGAAGAAAGTAGGTATAAAAAGGAAGAGAAGAGCTGAGGTGATTCATGAGGTGTTTGTCAAAGAAAACATTATGGTTGATGGGATGCACATGAACTTGATTCCTCTTGTTGGGGTTGTTGGATCACCTGGGCTTGTGATTGTTAAACCAGAGGCTGGTATCTTTGTCTACAACAGAAGCTTTAACCTGGTGTTTTAGAGAGAAAGCAAAATTCATCTGGCTACTACTCCTCAACTGATCATAATCAGAATGCCATCAATGTAAACTCAGAGACAATTCAGGATATGTGCAATAAGATGATTTATGTAATAGAGCCCAGGGAGGATGTTGTAGAGGCTAGGAAGATTGTACAAGATAACTTAGATACTTGGGCTAAAATGTAATGTAATGAATGAAGTTATTTTGTTAATTTTCTCTATTAATTATGTGTAAGAATAAGTTGTGTTCTCACTTACAATAATTTTACTTAGCATAATTTATATTCAAATTAGGGGAGATTGTTGGGCCAAATCAGAGCCTAATTGTCTCTGCCTAGATTTAAACATAAATTAAGCTAAGTATCAAAGACTCGCTAATAGACATCAGCGAGCAATGAAGGACTCGCTAAGTGCAAAGCCTCAGCGAGCAACCTCAGACGTATTCAAGTCAAAGGCGTCGTCAAGGAAGTCAAAGATTACTTGAAGACATACTTGTCAGCTGGGATGGATATCAGCTGGTATGTAGAAGGAATACGCTGATGGTTTTAAGGAGAGTTAGGGGTGGCAATACCCTGATGATCTTATTACCCTTTGAAGAAGAACAAGCTGAGCTTGTGATTCTCTATAAGTGTGGTTTAGGCGGGATAATTCAATAAAGCAAAATGGCAGGACAAAGTGTCCTTGAATTAAAGCCTGTACCTAAGTACGAAGTTATGGGCATGATGTTTTCAAGAATGGACGTGGATTTAATGCAGACGTACTTCACCACAGGATTCTTGACACGTCCCAACTACCTCCATTAAGGAAGCAACCTCGTATCACTATAAATAGGGAATGTTGTAAGGAGTAAATGTTATCGTTTTAATTATTATTGTTATTATAAGCATTTACTCATTTGTCGAACTTATACTTTTTAGCTGATCCTATCAGCTAGACTATACAAGTTCGCTTGTAAACTTTATACCTTGTCAAGTTTACTTGTTCAAAGGGTGATCATACATTGTCATTCAACAAGTGCGATCCATAGCACTTTGTAATATTTTGATTATATCAATTAAGCCTTACACGATTGAAAAGTTATTACTTATGTTATTTGTTTTAAGATAAGTGTATCTATACTAATATATAAAGGAAAAGTGGGATAATCTTAAAAAGTGGAAAATTGAAATCTTAAAGTAATTATGGAATGTCTTAAACTAATTATGAGAATTGTGAAAGTGAAAAGTGGAATGTCTTAATCTATTTTGTAACACAGCTTACACCGTGTTATTCTTAAAGCTTCCCTAACAAGCTAAATTCAAAATATTATGCATTAAAATCTTCAAATCAACACCGTGATTTTTGCATAAACCATTTATGTGGATCGAAGACCAAAAGTTATCCTCCTAGGTTTTGAAACTTTATATTGAGAAACTTTTGGCCAAAAGTCGTGGTTATTTGTTTTGAAACTTTTGAAACCTAATCTTAGGTTTGCACCAACTTTCATGTGTAAGTTTTTAAACTAAATAATGAAATGTCTATTCAAAGAAGGATGTTTATTAACAATTATAATATGCTTGAAAGCTTGCAAACTTTAAACAATTTTATGGTCTCATGTCTTTGTAGTTGAATGAATAAGTTGGTTGAACGGGCAGCGTAAGGTAGCTCCAACACACCAGAGGTAAGTCGTTAAACTAATAACTCAAATGAGGTCATAAGGAAGCTTACATGCACTATTTATCTTCTTGGAAAGGCACACTAAGCTGGTTTCTGGACATAACCTAAATCTCGTCCATGAAGATGTATCCAGGAATTCATTCTTTAGTTATTCACATAATTTATCTTGATACTTTTAGGAAATGGCTATGTTAGAGGCAAGGCGTCAATATGTTAAAGAAAATGTCACACGTAAGTATCATTAGCTTTTCATGTATGCGTTGCTCATGTCTTGATTATCATCAGTGACAATTTCATACATGTTACCTTTTCAAGGCTTTTAAAATTATGTGTAATGAACACTAATAAGGCATGCACGGTTTGCTTACTAGGGTAAGCTACACTTTTTCTTTATTCTTGTTCCCCTATGAATTTACAGTTTTAATAGATAAAATACGGAGCAATAACCAATGTTCATGCATCTCGTCTACATCTGTACAGAGAAAGGTGATGGTCCCGATTTTAAAAGTTTCATTTAGCAACTTCCAGTTGCCTCAGAAGGTAAAGTGTTAATTATCTCTATTGCGGATTGCAATTTCAACCCATTCATTTATAAATGGGTTGATTGATGTTGTGTTTTACTCTAAAATGAATCACTTAATAATAGATGTAGCTAAAAGAGGAATGGGGGGTTTAAAGTTGTAACAAAAGTCATCAGGGCCTCTTGTCCATTTCAAGCACAACCATATGACGGCTTTAACATTGCTATTAGGGGCTGCAATCTTAGGGGACGTTTAGGTACTTTAAATTTACTATTAGGGCTGCATACTTCCAGGGGTTGTTATGATAGCCATTAACATCTTTAACTTTGGTATTAGGGGCTGCAGTTTCAGTAACCCTATGGGAGTCTTCAACATGCTATTTGGGCACTCAATTAGGGGCTGTTTCGATAGCATTTAGCATCTTTAACATTCGGTTTACGGAGATGCAATTTCAGTAACCATATGGCGTATTCAACATGCTATTTGGGCTGCAATTTCAGGGGCTGTTTTGATAGCCATTTAGCGTCTTTATTCATGCTATTAGGGGCTGCAATTTCAGTTGCCATGTGACGTCTTTAACAAGCTATTAGGGGCTGCAGTTTCAGGGGCTGTTTGATGTCTTTAAGATGCTATTAGGGGCTGCAATTTCAGGGGCTGTTTCAATAGTCATTTGGCATGGCCATATTGTTCTTTTAAAGCCAAAGGTATGTAAAATTTCCGTGGACTCAGCGAGTTAAATGGCTTCGTGACTGAGCATGGTAGTGAAAACGCTATTGAGATAGCTAAACACATAGTGGTATGTGGTATGTGGTATCTGGTATGTGAGAATGGAACATGGTTAAGTATTAAAGATACTATTTTGATCTTGGGTTTGGAGTTGTTTTGTATCAAATAAAGTGCATCTCATCGTTGTCAAATTTCATATGAGTTATTCATAGTTGTTAAATATATTTTTTTGGAACAGCAGTGATATATAAAAACACAAGAAACCCAGCAAGACGCTAGGAGCCGGAACAAACATCAGTTACAAGGAGAATTACATGGGTTAACAAACCAATCAATCCAATTAAGCCTACCCTTTCTAACT
Source organism: Tanacetum coccineum (assembly GCA_026074375.1). Lineage (NCBI taxonomy): Eukaryota > Viridiplantae > Streptophyta > Magnoliopsida > Asterales > Asteraceae > Tanacetum > Tanacetum coccineum. The sequence continues at coordinate 8,295 of BQNB010177933.1, forward strand.
CTAGAAGAAACCCAATTGAAGGAAACGAGCTTGATATCATTGAGAATGAGATCCCTCGAGGGGCGTTTAAGCGAGAATACCGTGTCATTCCGAAATTTCCATAAGAACCAAAAAGTAGATTGGACGACCGCGTCAAAGAGGGAAACATTATGGCTCGGTAAATTGACTCTATCCGCAAGGTTGAGAGCCTCTAAAAGAGATGTTAACGTGATATTTTGAATTTTTCACCACGTTAACACTTTAGACCAGGTATCTATGGCTACTTCACAAGTGATGAAGAGATGAGCTCTGTTTCAATATCATTGTCACAAACGGGGCAACGTGTCGAGTGAAGATCAATGCCTCTTCGATCTAGGTTGGACCGGGTTGGAAGCCTTTCATTGTGGATTCTCCAAGAGGAAATGTTTATTTTGATGGGTAAAGCTTTGTTCCATCTATATGGTTGTGGGTTTGCGGTGTAATGAAGGTTGGAGATGTATGACCGCATACTCTTGACTGAAAAAACTCTATCATTACTAATGGAACATTCCCAGAGGTTAAGTGGAGGTTGGACAAGAGGCTTACTAATTCACAAAGCTGCTGTCTTTCAGCTTTTGATTTTAGACGCCTCAACCAAGCCCAAGAGAAAATAAGGCCAGGAGGGTGGAGGATGTCCAATTGGCTTGATGGGGTTTGAGTTGGACCAGGTGGAACGGTGATATTTAGAGATGTTTTGGAGGCTCGTATCACAAGACAAGCAAACTTTTTTGTTATCTAACCGATATTAGCCTCGGGAATGTGGCGCAAAGAGAGGACCGCCAAAAAAAAATGCACTAAATTTTAAAATCAACCAAAACTGAGTATGTGGCACCATTTTCTACTTTTCTTGTGATTATTTGAGGGAGGGTACCCGTAGTTATGATGGACAATCATTTTCAAAACCGCATGATTTAAAACCACGAACCCGACTTGTATGGAGAAGAGGAGTCCATCCTAAGGCCCCCGCAAGTGCCATGGATAGAGATAATTGTTTTTCTCCATAAAGCATTTTCTTCTAGAATAAAACGCCACCACCATTTTGCTAACATTGTTTGATTGAATATCTTTAGGCTACCGATACCAAGGCCTCTTGCTACGTGGGCCAATGACTTAATACCCATGCATCCAAGCAATCATAATCCAAGCAATCTTTTTTGTATCTGAGTTACCACCCCAAAAGAAATTCCTACGGATGTTTTCGAGCTTCTTTAAAATGGAGACCGTGGCTTTAAACGTGGAAAAGAAGTAGACACCAAGACTACCAAGGACGGATTTTATAAGTGTGAGGCAACCACCATAAGAAAGTGTTTTGCTTTTCCAGTTTGAGAGTCGCTTTTGAAATCTATCTACCAAACTAGACCAATTGCGGCATCTTGACATGTTTGCACCAATGGGAAGCCCCAAGTAGGTACACGGGAGCAGAGATGGTTGGCAGCCAATAGAGCTTGCTATGGAATTGAGCTCACTTGACGAAACCCCAATACCAAAAAGTTTGCTCTTACTAAAGTTTACTTTGAGACCGGAAGCAAGATGGAAACAAGTAAGGATTATTGACAAGTTTTTAGCATTGGGAAGTGACCAGTGACCAACAATGAGGGCATCATCCGCGAATTGGAGGTGTGATATAGGAACTTTATCTCTTCCGACTTCGGCACCTAGGAAAATGCTTTTGTTCCTTGCCTCTAAAAACACTACATTTAAGGCCTCAACCACCAAGATAAATAGGAAATGGGAGAGACAGTCACCTTGTCTAAGCCTTTCGAGCTTGAATTCGCTAGTTGGGGGTCCATTGATAAGAACCGAGGCGAATGCCGAATTCAGGCAAGAGTGAATCCATTTCCTCTATTTTTCTCCAAAACCCATTTGAGCCATTATAGTTTCCAAAAACGACCAACTTAATGAGTCAAAAGCTTTCTCAAAGTCAACTTTTAAGAGGAGAAGCTATTTCTTGTGTTTTTTGCCCATGATATTATCTCATTTACCAAAAGGGACCATTGGTAATTTGCTGACCTTTAATGAATGTCATTTGCACATCACCCACGACCGAATGAATGACTAGGGAAAGGCGGTTTGCAAGGACTTTTGTAATAATTTTATATTGGCATCCAATTAGACTTATTGGCCTAAAGTCACTTATGGTTAACGGATCATCAACATTAGGAACAAGGGTGATGAAGGAAGAGTTACAACCTCATGGAATTGAGGCTGAGTGGTAGAAGTCATTAACATATGTAATTATGTCATCACTCAGCAGGTTCCAATGCTTCTTTATCAGTTTAAAGGTAAACCCATCCGGACCCTTTTCCCCGCCACAATCCCATACGGCATTTTTTATTTCTTGGGAAGAGATTGGGCTTTCAAGAATGAGGTTTTCTTCCGGGGTAAGTTGCTTAACAAGGTTGCTGGAGAAAGAAGGTCTGTTGTGTGATGGTTCTTTAAATTTAGTTTCAAAGAAGTGAAGAATGTGAGACTTGATGGGAACGGGATCAGTCACCCACTCACCTTCGATAGCCAACCCATTTATTCTTGAACGGTTTCTACGGTTATTGATGATCCCATGAAAAAAACTAGAGTTTTCATCACCCTCTAAATCCCATTTCATCCTAGATTTTTGTCTAAGATCTTTAAGCTTACGATGCTCCATTTCGGCAAGCAATTTTACTTTTTTGATTCTCACATCCACATCGGTAGCCGAGAGAGGAGACAACTCAGCCCTTCGATCAACTTCATTTATTTTTTCTCGAAATTCTATTGCTGCTGCTGATTCAGTCGCGTTTATGGACCTTCTCCAATTTTTAAGGTTAAATTTGAGGTGTTTGAGCTTAAGTTTAAATTTGATCGCCGGATTGGAGGAATGGCGGTTGATAAAAGTTGACCATGAATCGTTTATGATTGTGCTGAAATCATTATGATGCAGCTAAGAATTGTAAAACATAAAAGCTGTTGGGCCATAATCATTTACCGAGTTTATGAGAATGATAGGAGAATGATCTGAAAATTCTCTAGTGAGTGCCAAAGTATGAGAATTTGGCCACCTATCAATGAAGTGTTTAGAAACCAAAATTCTGTCAATCTTACTTAACTTCGAACCTAGAGTATTCATTCGTGTGAAACGCATACCTCCCATTGGTAAGTCTAGGAGACCTGCGGATAAGATGAATTCATTAAAAACCGATGCACTTCGACGACAAAAGTGAGAACCCAACCGTTCATTTTCATTTCGAACTTCATTGAAGTATCCCATGACAACAGAGAGGCAATTCTGTGATTGGACAAGGGCCTTAATATCAAGCCAAAGCTTCTTCTTTCTGTTTAGAGCTTGTGGGGCATAAACTACAATGAAAAGACAATCAATGTCAATGGAGAGCCATTTACCCGTGAGAGCAAGAAACCCGTCGCCGATAATGGATGATGTCATATGAAACTTGGATGTGTCCCATATGGCAACAATTCCTCCTGATTTACCATTTGCCTTATTCATTGCATAATCAAATGTAGAATGACCCCACATGGATTGGATCAAAAACCAGTTATCCTCATTCGACATTGATTCTTGCAACCCCAAGAAGTGAATTTTATTCTCTAGACATAGTCTTCTAACCCAGCTACGCTTGTGGTCTTCCCCGAACCCCCTTATATTTAATGATAAAATATTCATTGGAAACTTACTGTCTATACGGTTACCCCAGTGCCTGGGCACATATTTTCTTTTTCCTACCATGTTAACCCCGAGGGCGTTTAAGATATTGGGACAAAGTTTGATCAGATATGGTGAAATTAGTATCAAGTGAGACCACGTGCGTGTGTGTAGAAAGTGTTTCATGAGAAACATTTTGATAAAGGTGAGGCAGGACTTACCTTCGGTATCACCAACATTTACAGGTGTTGTTTTAAGCATTGTGTACACTCATGTAAGTAGTTGGTTTTGTCTTTGACTTGTTTTCTAGAATTTGATGTCGACCCTTCTTCAGAAAGGATATGTGGACCATTGTCAGAGTTTCTTGGTACACCAACATTTTCCAAAAATGTATCCTCGTTTGTAGCCCCTAATGGTCCATCTTCTTCTTCACTATTCATGTCGGAATCGTCACCATCTTCAATATCGTCATTAGAGCCATCGAAAATAGAGGAGGTGAGCGTGTATCCATTGAAGAGTGAGTCAATATCACCATCAACTTCCGAAACCCGAACGGGTATGGACTCGCTGCCTATTGGTGCATGCACCATTTCTTTTATGAAGTTCATTCCGAGTGAACGATTGAATTGTCTCGAGCTACATTCTTCAGGAATGAGGACCCGATCCCAGTTTTCTGCAATGGAAGAAAACACATTCGTTGACCAAAGGTGAGGTGGGAGATCAGATATGGAGAGCCAAGTAACACGATCTTGAATACGGATACTGTTTGACCAAGGTTTAAGGGTTTTAAAGTGGGTTTGAGAGTCTTGTTTGCAAGTGCTTTTTCAGCCCTTTTTTGGTCATTAAATATGATAAGAAGGTGTAAGCCGCCGAGGTATTTTATTGTGAAGTCAGGGAAACCCTCATCAATAATTAAGTTCTGTGTGAGATTGGCACTACCGATGGAATGAAGTTCGGCGATGATTGAAGAG
>BQNB010177934.1:0-12920 GCA_026074375.1 Tanacetum coccineum
TCCTCATAAGCCGTAGCTTAGATAGCCTATTATAGAGCTTTTTAGATAAGCTGTTAGGTAGTTAGTATTTTTCTAGTATTCATAGATGCTTAATAGATTTTTCCTGATTTTTTGGTAATTTTTCATTAAGTAGGATATTTTTAATCATTTTTCTTAAGTTTTTAATTTCGAAAATTCATAAAAAATAGAAAAAAGTTTTATAAAAATTCAAAAAAATAGTTTTTAGTTTTATAAAAAATAGCTTTAGGTTTACATTAAGAAAAATCATTTCCACCACTTTTAGATTTTAATTTTCCTTTTTGAGCTTTTAATTTTAAGTTTAAAAATAGGATTTTAATTTTAAAAATAGTTAAAAATAGTTTTTTGAGTTTTTATGTTATTTTAGACTTTTTTAAGTTTAAAAAACATTTTTCTTAAATTTTAGGACTTAATTTGGCATTTTTTAGAATTTAATTAGATTAAATTAGTATTTAATTCATAATAAATTCAAAAATAATCAAAAAAATGTTTTTCTTTTTCTTAAAATTTTCTTTTGTCCTAATTTAGGTTTAGAAATTTAGTTTACATTTTTAGGAGTTAATTTTAGTGTATTTGCTTATTTGTGTCTTTTAGCTTTTAATTGCTCCCGTTAATTCGTTTAAGTGTTTAATTGCTTTTAATTGTTTATTTTAGCTTTTATTTAGTAGTTATAGATAATCAAAAATACCCTTTCTCTCATTCAAATCATAATTCGAGCTAAAACGTGGTTTTAATTTCGCAAGTCGTTGGAGAAACGACCCGGGTGGTCATACTTCCTGGTTAAATATACGTATTATATATTATATATATATATATCTTTTAAGAGTGAAATTTCCTTAGGGAATTTTCTTAATTGCTCTTATGGTATTATATCGTATATTTTATTAGTATATAAAATTATACATCAGTTACCAGTATGGGAATCCGCCATGCGAAGTCCCCAAATCCTTCGTGGTAAGGCCTTCAACGAAACTAGGGTAGAGGTCAGACTTGTTTAAGTCAAACACCTACGATCTCCCTTTCCACCTAAGCTTTCCCGCTAAGGTAGAGAACATGGTATACAGTTCCTACAATCACCCCTCAAAACATGGGACACCCCCACGATCACTGGTTTTTGTGCTAGGCCTCGTCCCATCCTATTTCTACACATATAAATAGATGGCAAGGTCTCCAGGTATGACTAAGACTTTCACACACTCATACATACTTACATACTTTACATCATAAAATCACATACTTACTCTCACGCCGAATGTGATTCACAAGGACACCCCTACGCTTCACTTGACGTAGTGTTTCTATTTGTGTTGTCACAGGTTATCCAAGACTTAGCAATCCTTCAAACATCCCAAGAACTCTTCGATCCTATCGAAGCTTGATCGTGCCTATATTTGCACAATCAATGGCGCCATCTGTGGGACCTGCAACAATTAGTCCCATCTAAACCAAGTCAAATAACCTTCAAACCACTTCACCTAATTTTCCGGCATAACAAACGGAAGAGAAATGACACCACCACTTATTTTATCGACACCACCCCATATACCCAACGTCAATACCAATGAAAGACCACCTGTAACTACTACCATGTTTGCCGCCACTACCCCTGGAAACACGCCATTTGCTTATCTTGGTTTCACTTTAACTGATCCTACTCCTATGATTAGTCCCGCTTTCGTAGAAGCTAAATATGAGATCCTCAAATCTCTCTTAAGAGATAGACGAAGGTAGATACGCAATGAAGATCTTCGAACAGAGCTGGAGTACTTCAGTAAAGACTACGATGAAGAGCACGAGATGGAACCAAGGCCTGAACGAACTAGGGAAGTCACTCCACCTCTTCGCATAAGGTCACCCAGGGTTCGTAGACTACATGAAAGGGTAGTAGGGTTTAAAGAAGCTTTGAACAGGGAGGGAAGCAGAATCGGATGGAATACCAAAGGTAATAGACATTTGGAAGCTGGAGCAGAGGAAAACGGGAGGCGGGAGATGAACCTCCCCCCACTTTTGGAAGCCCACTTGGGAAGGAACAAAAATGGCCAACCTCTGCAATCCTCTTTGACCTCTGTCCATGGAGGCCTTCAACCCTCAATTAACATAGGAAAGAATCTCCCTCCTAACGGTACACTCCTCTCAAGCCATGCCCAACCTTTCGTACCTAGTAGGGCACACATACCCAATGGATTTGTGCCTACTCATGCTAATCCCTACTCCCATCCCTCTGCGGGTATTATTAATGGACAAACCCCATGTTTCCCTTTCCAAGCTCAGACTGGTAATCCCTTCATAGGGGGAACCTCTGCCAACCCTCCACAAGGAGGGTACGTACCCCAAACTTTCCCAAACAGTAATGTACCCATATACAATGGGTTCGCGTATCCTGTAGCTATTCCTACGAATAACTACCCTTTTCATACGCAACCCATGTATGCACAACCAAATATGCTCGTGTGTCCAAACCCATACCCTGCAAGTCTTTTTGCAGATCTAACAGGATCTTTGACCCCCTTTGTTTGCTGGATCGAGGACTATCCTCTCCTAGATGGACAAAAAATGCCTTCCCATGTTGGTTCTTACGATGGAAAGAGGGTTCCTACTAATTTCTTACACCTCTTCGAAGGAGTCATTCCTATGCATAAATGGCTAATGCATGTAGCCTGTCACATGTTTACATATACCCTTAAGGATTCTGCCCGAATATGGTGGAATAGTCAAAAAGCAGGTAGTATTCTCAACTACAAAGACCTAAAAAAGTTCTGATCACATTTTAGCCAGCAAAAGAGGTTCATAAAGACGCACTTGGCAGTTCACAAAAATCAAACAAAGAGAAGGCGAGAGCGTCATAGCTTTCGCCACAAGGTATACAGATTACACCTTACAGATTTTAGGCCTACATGAAGACCAACGTATTTCTGGTTTTGTTCATGGTTTGAGAACAAGAAACTTGGTCGAACACCTCTCCATAGACCTTCCATCTACTTACAAAGGTTTGATGGAAAAGACCTACACATGGATTGAAGCAAGAGAAGTTGCCACTAATGGAGCCCCTAATGATCAGAGGGATAACTTCGAAAGGTCAAGGAATCCTCTTGTGACAAAGACAGGGGACAGAAAAGTAGAGACATGTTCTCCCCTTACCGGGGACCTAATCATAGATTGTTCTTCAACCTATCTAAAAGTCCAAGAGAGATTCTCGCTACAGAAAAGGTAGCCAAAATCTCCGAGCAGCCTCATCGTATGTTGGGAAGCAGGCGATCACATGACATGTCCAAATACTGATACTTTTACAAAGATCATGGACATGACACTAACAATTGCCGACAACTAAGGAGTCAAATCGAAGAAGTTGTGAAGTCAGGCCAACTCTCCCACCTTGTAAAATAGATCAAGAAGGAAAGGGCAAAAACCTCCGACAGCTAACGGGGAGTGAAGAAAGAAAAAAGCACTACTCCAGCAGAAGCACCTATACTTATGATAAATCAGGAGGAAGATTGCACAAGGAACCATACATCTAAAAGCCCCACCTTCGAAGGAAGGGAAACCACATTCCCCCCAGTAACGAAGGGTAGCAACTCCTCAACATCGATTATCATAAAAGCCAGGATCTTTAGAAGAGAGGTAGGCCGGGTACACATGGATAGTGGTAGCTCATACGAGGTCATCTACGAACATTGTTTCTTGAAATTGAAACCCTCTATCTAAGCATCTAAGGTGGATTCGCAAGTCCTGTTGGTTGGATTTTTAGGGGAAAAGTCCTGGGCCATTGGAGAAGTTCTTTTGGAGATCACGATAGGCGACACTCCTCTCTCAAGAAGCGAGACTCTTAACTTCATCATCGTAAGGTCTAATTCCCCATACAATATGCTGTTAGGAAGGACAACAATAGAGAAAATAGGGATGGTAGTCTCCACGATCCATGGGGACGTCAAATTCCATACCACCTAAGGAATCAGAACTGTGTTCTCAACACACGAATCTGACAAAATAGGAGAAGGTGTAAAGAAAATCAGAGAGACCTCCCCAACAAACACAGAAGGGGTTCTCAGCTGCACTGATGCTGAAGAAAAGATAGTCGTCAACAACAAGTACCTAGAACAGACAGTCACCATCGGTAAGTAGCTGCCAGAACACTTCAAAGAAAGGTTACGAATCCTAAGGACCAACGCATATGTCTTTGCGTAGACTTATAATGATATGACGGGGATCCCTAGAACCATTACGGGCGATGGGAAACCCTTCAACATGGAACACAAACTAGATGAGTATAGCCACATCAAACCAATCAAACAAAAAAGACAAAGCCTAGGTCCTGATCGTAGCACATCAACATGTAAAGAGGTGAAAGAGCTCACAAGGGCAGGGATATTACGGGAGGCTGCGCATCACACATGGGTAGCCAACCCAGTCATGGTAAAGAAAAGTGATGGAGGATGGAGAATGTGTGTTGACTTCACGGATATAAACAAAGCCTGCTCCAAAGACTGTTACCCTTTGCCCGAGATCGATTGGAAGGTAGAGTCCCTCTCTAGATTCTGCCTAAAGTGCTTCCTGGACGCTTACAAAGGCTACCACCAGATCTAAATGGCAGAAGAGGACGAGGACAAGACAATATTCTTCACATGAGAAGGAGTCTACTGCTATTGAAAGATGCCCTTCGGTTTAAAAAACGCAGGAGCAACGTATCAAAGACTAATAAACAAGGTTTTCAGAGTAAATTGAAAGAAATCTCAAAGCGTACGTCGATGATATGGTTATCAAAAGTACGTCGGAAGAAGACATGCTGACAGATATAAAGAAAACTTTTCAAAGGTTTTGATCGATCAACATGAAGCTTAACCCAAAGAGGTGTTCCTTCGGCGTTGAAAAGGGCCTATTTTAGGACACCTCATTACTAAGCAGGGCAGGCAAGCTAACCCCTCAAAGGTAAAAGCTATCACCGACACCGAATAACCAAAAACGCTCAAGGACATACAAAGCCTCAATGGGAAATTAGCAGCCCTTAGCTGATTTTTGTCAAAAGGCGCCGAAAGGTCCATTCCTTTCTTCAAAGTGCTCAAAAGTTTTATAGATAAAAAGAACGTACATTGGATACAAGAAGCAGCAGCAGCACTCTAAGAAATGAAGAAACTTGTGGAGACTTTGCCAATGCTCACAGCGCCAATATATGGGGAAGTTCTAATGATGTATCTCGCAGCTTCGACATAAGGGAAGAAGGACAAGTTCCCATTTACTTTGTAATCAGAGTCCTACAGGGAGCCAAGCTCAACTACTCCCACACTAGAAAAGCTCATACTAGCGTTGGTACACGCAGCAAGAAGGTTGCGAAGATATTTTTAGGTATATACGGTAGCGATCCTAACTAACTCTCCTATTAAACAGGCACTCACAAAACCCGAAATGCCAGGGCGTGTAGCTAAATGGGCAATCGAGCTAGGAGAACATGACATCGTGTTCCGAGCAAGGAGTGATAGCAACAAAGAAACGGTAATAGATTTTTAATCGAAGCACCCCCTGAAGATAACAGGAAGGGAGTAGGAAGAAAGATGGATACAAAACTAGAAGAAATGAAACCAAGCTGCGAGTGGAAGCTATATACTGATGGAGCATCAAGCTTTGACGGTTCAGGCGCAGGATTGATGCTGATAGACCCCAAAGGTAAAGAGTATACTTATGCTCTACGTTTCAAATTCAAAACAACGAATAATGAAGCAGAATACAAAGCACTATTAATGGGGATAAGAATAGCATAAGAAATGGAAATCATAAACTTGGCGATCTTTATCGACTCCTAACTATTGGTAAATCAAATAAAGGGAATCTACGTAGCCAAGCAACCAGCCATCAGAGAATATCTACAAAGAACAAAGGAAACCCTAAAAGGGTTCAGGAGCTATACAATCGAGCACATTAGGAGAAATCAGAATAAAAAAGCTGATGCCCTAAGTAAACTAGCTTTGATGACCTTCGAGCATCTTACTAAAAAAGTACTAGTCAAAGTCCTCTATTGAGGTCAATAGAGGAAAAGGAGGTTCTGCATGTCAAAATCAACGATGAGGAAAGCTGGATGACCCCTATCCACGAGTATTTGCTGAGCGGTTTACTACAGAAGACTCCAAAGAGTCCAGGAAGATCAGAATTAAGGCACCCCAGTATAAGCTAAGTAGAGGTAGCCTATACAAGAAGTCTTACTACACACCATGGCTTCGCTGCATAGCTCCACCAAAGACAAACGATGTAATAAAAGAAATACATAAAGGTTCTTGCAGTTTCAATACGGAGCCACGTTCAATGGTGGTCAGGATCACAAAGCAAGGATATTATTAGCCGTCAATGCATAGAGATGTTGCAAGAATAATTCAAGATAGTAAGAAATGCAAAGAGCAATATGCAGTGAGGAAAAGAACAGAAATCAGGGCTATATCAGCTGGAAATGCATGGCCATTTAGTCATTGGGGAGTCAGCATCCTAGGACCCCTACCAACGGCCCCACGGGGACTAAAATTATTGGCAATATCCATAGAACACTCCACAAAATAGATAGAATCATAGCCTTTGACCACTGAAAATGCAAGACATATAGAAGGATTTGTATGGGAATATGTGGTATGTAGATTTAGAGTGCCACAAATAATCAATTCGAAGGACGATAAGCACTTCAAAGAAGGTATTTTCGCAAATCATCGCAGAGGATTGAAAATCACACAATCTTTCTCCCCCATCACAAAACACATGGAGATAATAAGCAGAATCAAGAAGCAACTAACTCGAAGCCAACAAGGATGGGTAGATGATTTACCTCAGGTGTTGTGGATACACAGAACACTTCCAAGAAATAATCAAAATGAGACACTGTATAGCTTAACCTATGGCTCCAAAGCCATAATCCCGACTGTCGAAAATAATGTAGCCAAAGATGACAGAGGAAGAACGAAGGAAGTGACAAAAAGAAAGGAAAGCAAAGAAGTAGCTTTGATTGAAGAAGCTTACTATCAAAACAAGCTGTGTAGGTACCACAAAAAAAGGAGCAATCATTCCACCTACAAGGTAAGAGATTTCATTTTACTATTTCAAAACAACACAAAACACCCACAGGCATGGCAGGGTCCTATATGATAAGAGAAGTTTACGAAGGAGAACTCTACAAGATCATTGACGCATCTGATCACTTATCAATTCAAACAGCAAAGGGAACAAACCTTCATAAGTTTTACATGTAAAACTTACCTTTTTTACAATTCTTTTTTTAGCAAAAGTCATTGTTTCGACTATCCAAAAAAGTGTAGCAAACTAAGTGTTCATACGCGAGATGATGTAAATCTTTCTACACTATTAATGAAACAGGCTTACCCTAAATCTTTTGTGTCGTTATTTACAACAAAAGATCTCATAATGCCACACTTAAGCCTAATACTACTAAGTTCAATGTTCAAAGGGATGTTATGGGGCCACGCATGAGCCCTACCGAAAATAAACATCCATAAAATTCACGTTAACTTTCCTCATTACTTCTTTTAGCCTTGAGGACGTAATGAAGCAGGTCGCAACCCTTCATTTAAAGATTGATAAAAAAGTTAAAGATTTAAGGCCATGCATGAGCCTCCGCTTAATGAAGCGCATAAAGGAGTCAAACTTAAAGTCCTCTAGATCCTCAAACATGATTATGTTCCCCATGGAAGCCTACCTTCAGAGTTGGCATAAGATATTTGCCTATATAATTGACAGCTTAAGGCCACACTTGAGCCTTCGCTTTATAAAGCGTAAAATTTTACTCATAAATGATAAAGGGGTCAGACTAAAGTCCCCCAAAGTCATGGCAAGAGAAATAAGGGATATTATAGACAAAACTTAGGACTGTGTCTCTATATTTAACTCCTCAGAGGGAGGATACTATCCGAAGTCAACCTTAAAGGTCAACAAAAATTGTTTATACAATGGCCAACATAAACCATTGTCAAAATGTAAATTGTCTACAGGCCGAAGCCTGGCCGAAGCCTGGCCGAAGCCTGGCCGAAGCCTGGCCGAAGCCTGGATCATAACAAATTGTTCAAAGGGTACATGCCACCCTTAAGACTGAATTAACACCAACATGGTGACCTTCATTGAAGTTGAGAGGATTGGGCTTCACAACGGAAACATCTACAGGAGTAGACATCAGGTTAGAGACTGGAACCAAGGATGGAGTAGCTCTCTGAGAAGAAGGTAAGGGAACTTTAGTCCTTGAAGGAGCAGGTCTTTGAAGAGATGGAGGCTTCTTCGACAATAAAGCCTCAATAGAAGCTAAAGGATCTGCCACGAACTCATCCAACCAAGGGAAAGTAGCGATGGCAAGATCGTTGCTGGCTTGAATATGATATTTCTTGTAAGAAGAATGATAACCTTTCACCTTTGATAGGTCAAAAGGCTCCTTCATATCAACAACTTGCTCATAAGCCCTACACCTCCCATACAAGATAACGGAGGATACAAGCTTACCAACGAGGCTACCCATGTGATCACTATAAACAAGCTCCATCACAACACAGGGAACAACTTTAGATGCCACATTTCTCCTATCATGTTTAAGCTCCTCAACCTCCTTCCGAAGGGACACTTCAACAGCCTCCAACCTTGCTTTTTTGGCCTCCAAAGAAGTAACTTTCGACTCCAAAGTCGAAAGGCTATGTTGATAGCTTGCCCACTTCTGACTCTCTAGCATCATTATGTCAAGACTCACCTTATGCTCTTTGACTTTAGTAGAGAGAGTAGATATCTTCTCTCGGAGAGCCACTACACTAGGGCTCTTCTCAAACTCAGTCATAGCAGCCTCACATTTAGCCCGCAACTCCTCACACTCTTCGTCCCTAGCCCTCTCTATGTCCTTCATAACATCAAACTCACCCCTTAGCTTCTCAATAACCTGCAATAGCTTTTGGGATCTCCTGTTAATAGCATTGTTAACTACTGCTTGTCTCGCATAGCAGCGGTCATAAAGATCCAGTAACTCTACATCTATGTGGTTGTCCAAGTGATTCTTATAAGCTAGAGGAGTAATAGCAAAGATCTTAAGGTGGCAGGTAGTAGCATCTTTAAACTCAAAGACATCAGGGAGACCTAAGAAAGAAAGAAGACAAACATATTGGTGAACCCATGATTTATAAACAATAAAGAACAAGTTAAAGAAGGAAAGTATACCTTCGTCATCATCAGACACTGTCAAGAAGGGAACATCATCCTTCAAAGAAGAAGTCTTGGCATGGGTGGCATGGGAGGTTGAAGACCCATGAACAAGTTTTCTCTTGATAGGAGGCCTAGATGACACTCCTCTAGTCTTACACTTCCTATCCTTTATCTGAGCAACTACACTTCCAGGGTGAACAACAAACACTTTAGGCTTTAGGCTCTCCCTAGAATCTTTTGTAACCTCTGTAGGCTGGATCACAAGATCTTCGTCGGCTTTTAGAGGCTCCGTGTTTACTGAAACAGATGGGGAACTAGTGCCGAAGCCCGAGGAAGGTTCCTTGGGCAAAAATGATAGATCCTCATCATCTTTGGTGTAAATAAAGTTCCTAAAATCCACATCTACAAGAAAAAAGTAAATCATATATCAGTGAAAAAGGAAAGAGAAGAAAGAAACAAGAAAAATAAATACCCTTGCCACCCGCCATAATCGCAGGTCGTTGTTGACCATGTTCCCACGAAGGTTTGAGGCCAGCCAAGAAAAGAACAGGATAAGGAAAAACACAAACACTCATTGGATATCAACCAAGACGCTGGAACATAGGATTCTCTTCAATATTTGGGGGAAGTTTATCTTTGAAAGATTTTGAATCAAGTTTGTTTTGCTCAGAAAGAAGTTGTGAATACTTAGCAGGGATATTGGAGTCTTATACATAAAAAAACTGCTTGTGCCAACCCTCGATATGAGTAATGACCTTAGGGAGAAGATTAGGAACATGTTTTTCAGACCTTTTGGCAAAAGTCAACCATTTACCAGCTCGACACAAATTGAAGAACCCTCGGAAGAGGTCGACAAAGGGCTCACAACCATAAGCCTTGCACATGACAACAAAAGTGGTGAGCTTGGCACAACCAAAAGGGTTAAGCCACATATATGAACCTGAAAATATTCAAGAACTTCACAAAAGAACTCAGTAAGGGGAAGCCTAAGATTTGCAAGAGAAAATGAATGGGTGTACAACCCGACATACCCAGGTGGAGCATCAAAAATGGTCTGATTGGATTTAGGTAGAATAACACGATATTCAGAAGGAATAGGGTAGAGGGTGAGAAAATCATTGAATTCCTCCTTTGAAAGTTCACAAGTTTGAGTGGCTATGTAATCTTTCACACTTATAATTAAAAAGATGGTGATTATTATCTTACCACGGAGATAGATGAGTAGCAGTTCAAAGAAAGTTGAAAAGAAGTTGATGACGAAGATAAAAGGAAAAGAGGAGTTTATGGCAAAGTATTTATAGGTAACTCTCAACACCTTTACGGCCGTCCACGTGTAAAGCATCATGGGTCATCCAAATTTCAAATTAGAGGAAAAAGTGGGATAAGACATTCACGATTACCCAGGAAGACAGTTAAGTAATCTTCATTTAAAGACTTAACTAACTCCACGACAAGTGGACTTATAATTCAATGCATGCAGCGCGCCTGCTCGGGCCTTTGATATGGTTTGCGATTTAGACTACATTTAAGGAGTCAAATGCAATGCACCCATAGATGCATACATTACATTCGACTAAGGGGCTTGATGACGTACCCTCCTCTCTGGCTCAGAGGCCTCCCCTTCGAGCTCGAATGGGATCTTCTCCTAATTGTACTTTAAAACCTTTAGTAGTTTTGAGTGGTGTAAAACTGTCTTTGAGATAGTTACCAGTATGGGAATCCGCCACGCGAAGGCCCTAAACCTTTTGCAATAAGGCCTTCGACGAAACTAGGGCAGAGGTCAGACTTGTTTAAGTCAAACACCCACGATCTTCCTCTCTACCTAAGCTTTCCCGCCAAGGTAGAGAACGTGGTATACAGTTCCTGCAATCACCCCTCAAAACATGGGGCACCCCCACGATCATCAGTTTTTATGCTAGGCCTCGGCCCATCCTATTTCTACACATATATATAGATGGCAAGGTCTCCAGATATGACTAAGACTTTCACACACTTATACATACTTACATACTTTACATCATAAAAGCACATACTTACTCTCACGCCAGAGGTGATTCACAGGGACACCCCATGCGCTTCACTTAACGTAGTGTTTCTATTTGTGTTGTCATAGGAATCCAAGACATGGAAATACCTTAAACATCCTAAGAACTCTTCGATCCTATCGAAGCCTAATCGTGCCCATATTTGCACAATCATTCCCCATTTATAAAATGGCCATGGAAATGTGATATGGGTTAACTTTTGTTGTGGGTTCCTTGGCACGGGACGGTGAACTTGACAGTCTTAGCATTCTCGTATCACTTTCCTTACGTCTTAATGCATGGTTGGCCAGTAATATCCTGTTCGTACAACTTTGGCTACTACGGACCTTGGTCCGGCGTGCATGCTACAGGATCCTTCATGGATTTCTCTTATAACATAGTTTGCTTGCAATGGTCTGACACACCGTAGCCATGGCTCAAGAAAGGATTTCTTATACAGGACTTCGTTGATCACATCATACCGTCTTGATTGAAGTCATACCACCCTTGCCTTTTTGCTTACCTCGGGGAGTGTTTCTTCGTGAGGTATTCATAAATCGGGGTCATCCAAGTATTTCCTTCTTCCTCTACGATTGTTAACACTTCTGCTTCATTTATTGATTTTTCTTTGAGCTCTTCCACTAGGACCAGCTTGGTTTGGTGCACAAAGCTGGTGGACGTAATCTTTCTTAGAGTGTCAGCCTTTTTGTTCTCACTCCTAAGAACTTGCTTGATTGAGAACTTCTTGAGACTGCTGGTAAGCGTTTTCACATTTTCTAAGTATTGTATCATACTAGGTTCCTTAGCTATGTAGGACCCATTGATTTGGTTAGCCACTAGGCGGGAGTCCACATGTGTTTGAAGGTTTTTTACTCCTATTTGCTCTGCGATCTTGAGATCGGCTATCAGAGCCTCATACTTGGCTTCATTGTTGGTCGCATCGAACCTGAATCTCAGAGCGTAGGTAAATCCTGTCCCTTCTGGGTTAGTAAGTATTAGTCCGACTTCGGAACCATCTATACAGGACGATCCGTCTGTGAACAGTGTACATGGGTCTGAAAGCTCTTCCTCAACTTCCATGGGTGTAGCTAGGGAATCATCTTTCGGCCGTTCCACTATGAAGTCTGCCAAGATTTTTCCTTTGACTGATATTTTTGGCATGTATTATATGTCATACTCCCCCAACTCTATGCTCCATTTCTGCAACCTTCCTACAATTTCTGGTTTTGATACCACCTGCTTGATTGGCTGGTCCGTGATAACAATGATTTGATGTGCTTAGAAGTATCTTTTTATCCGTTTGCATGCACTAGAGCTAGTACCAATTTTTCCACCGATGTGTAATTTATTTATGGTCCTTGCAAGGCACGGCTAACGAAGTAGATTGGCATTTGCTTCGCTTCCCTTTTGGTCATTAAAACTGCACTCACGGCTTCTCTCGCCACCGCAAGGTACACTATAAGTTCTTCCTTTTCCATAGGTGCGATTAGCGTGGGTAGCTCTGCTATTAGTTTTTTCATTTACTTGAATGCAGCTTTCGTTTCCGCAGTCCATTGGAAGTCACTTTTTTCATGCATTTCTTCAAAGTTTTGAAGAATGGTAGCTACGTTTCTACTGATTTGGACAGGAATCGGTTTAGGCTTGCTAACTTTCTGTTTAGCCTTTGCACGTCTTTTAAGAATTTTAGAGAAGGTAAGATTAAGATGGATTCTACCTTATCCG
>BQNB010177937.1:0-12919 GCA_026074375.1 Tanacetum coccineum
GCATATTATCGTTGGGCCTATGTAAAACTTTAATTATTTTAATTAATGCAACGATGTTGGATTTTTAAACGTACCCTTAAAGGTCGTTCTTTGTATCTCCTATGATGTATATTATGACATCACGCCCTCGGATACGTGTTTCTGACTAGGCACGGTTTGGGGGTGTGACATTTTCTCAAAGATAGATCTTAGGTCTGGATACCATCAGCTGAGAGTGCATGAGGATGACATTCCAAAAAATGCATTTAGAACTCGTTATGGACATTTCGAGTTCACAGTAATGCCCTTTGGTCTGACTAACGCACCAGTGGTATTCATGGATTTGATGAATAGAGTTTGTAGGCATTATCTTGATAAGTTTATGATAGTGTTTATAGACGATATCTTAATCTACTTTAAGACTCGAGAGGAGCATGTAGAACACTTAAGGTTAGTATTGAAACTGCTCAGGAAGTAGAAACTGTATGCTAATTTTTCTAAGTGTGAATTCTGGCTAAAAGAAGTGCAGTTTCTTGGGCATGTGATAAATGGTGACGGGATTCATGTAGACCTTAGTAAGATTGAAGCTGTTAAGAATTGGAAAGCCCCTAGAACTCTATCTGAGGTTCGTTCGTTCTTAGGATTGGTTGGATATTTTCGTAGGTTCATTGAGAACTTTTCTAAGATAGCTAAGTATCTTACTATCTTGACTCAGAAGTGTAAGACTTTCGATTGGGGTGAGGAACAAGAATTGGCATTTCAAACTTTGAAGGATAAGTTGTGTAATGTGCCTGTTCTAGCTCTCCCTAATGAACCAAAAAACTTTGTGGTATATTGTGATGCGTCCGGGTTAGGACTAGGTTGCGTGTTGATGCAGAGAAGTAAGGTAATGGCCTATGCGTCTAGGCAGTTGAAAATTCATGAAAAGAATTATACGACCTATGATTTGGAATTAGGAGCAGTTGTGTTTGCCCTTAAGATTTGGAGAAATTATCTGTATGAGACAAAGAGTGTCATCTATACGGATAATAAGAGTCTTCAGCATATCTTTAGTCAGACAGAGTTGAACATACGACAACGTCGCTGGATAGAGTTGTTTAGTGATTATGACTATGAGATTCGCTACCATCCTGGTAAGACATATATGGTGGTTGATGCCCTAAGTAGGAAGGAAAGAGTAAAGCCTAAGAGAGTTAAATATGACCCTTCAGTCGAGTATCAAGGATATGATATCGGCGGCTCAGAAGGAGGCCGTGGATGAGTCTGCAGGATTGCGGAAAGGTTTGGATGAGATGATAGAACATAGAAGTGATGGGACTTTGTACTACCTGGATCGAATATGGATGCCTTTGAAGGGTGATGTGAGAACCCTGATAATGGATGAAGCCTATAAGTCGAAGAACTCTGTACACCCAGGAGCTGATAAGATGTATTATGACCTTAGAGATAGGTATCGGTGACCTGGTATGAAGAAGGACATAGCCATGTATGTTAGTAAGTGTTTGAATTGTTTGAAGGTTAAGGCTGAGCATCAAAGGCCATCCGGCTTGCTCCAACAACTTGAGATTCCCAAATGGAAATAAGAAGGAATAGCTATGGATTTTATGACTAAGTTGCCTAGGACTAGTAGTGGGCATGACATAATCTGGGTCATTGTAGACCGATTGACTAAGTCTGCTCATTTTATACCTATGCGTGAGGATTCTAAGATGGATAGATTGGCTATATTATATTTGAATGAGATAGTTGCTAGACATGGTGTGCCGATCTCGATCATATCGGATCGTGATAGTCGTTTCACATCAAGGTTTTGGCAGTCAATGCAAGGGGCATTGGGAACCCGTTTAGACATGAGTACGACTTACCACCCTCATACCGATGGTCAGAGTAAGCATACTATTTAGACCTTGGAAGACATGCTTAGAGCGTGCGTCCTAGACTTTGGAGGAAGTTGGGATGTTCATCTTCCGTTGGTTGAGTTTTCGTATAACAATAGTTATCATTCTAGTGTGAGATGTGTATGGTAGAAAGTGTTGTTCGCCAATTATGTGGGATGAGGTTGGAGAAGGTCAGTTGATAATACCTGAGTTAGTGCAAGAGACTACTAAGAAGATCTCGCAGATTAAGGATAGACTTAAGGCTGCACGTGATTGTCAGAAAACTTATGTTGATAAGAGGAGGAAGCCTCTAGAGTTTAGTGTAGGTGACTATGTTTTGCTCAAAGTGTCACCTTGGAAAGGTGTGCTACGCTTTAGGAAGAAAGGGAAACTAGCACCTAGATTTGTTGGGCCTTTTGAGATTATTGAGAAAGTAGGCCCCTTAGCCTACATGTTAGATTTACCTGACGAGTTAGAGGGTGTTCATGACACGTTCCACATGTTAAACCTTAAGAAGTGTTTGGCTGATCCAACACTGCAAGTGCCCTTGGATGAGATCTAAATTGATGCCAATTTAAATTTTGTGGAAGAGCATGTGGAAATTTTGGAAAGAGAGTTCAAGAAGCTGAAGCATAGTAGGATTGCCATCGTCAAGGTTCGATGGAATTCGAAACGTGATCCTGAATTCACGTGAGAACGTGAAGATCAGATGAAACTTAAGTACCCGCATTTGTTTAGTGATGTTAGTAGTTGAATTTCGGCGTCAAAATTCTTTTAAGTGGGGTAGAATGTAACCTTTGCCCCTTTTGTGTTCTGAATATTTTATTTTTAGTCCTTTGACAATTTGACGTCTGTCAGTTTATTGAGATTTTGTACCGTGTTGACGGTGGTGATTTTGTTGAGAATTGTGGTAAATTATGGTTTATTGTGAATAATAGTCCTTTTTAGAGGTTATTATTATGTTAGTTAAGTTCCGGGTGGTTAACCCGTGAATTTTGAGAAATGCCGAAAAACGAGTTCTGACACGTCCGTTAATGTCCAAATGAGTTTTGAAGGATTTAAAGTGTAAATATGTCGTGTAAATACTCTAGGTTAATGAAAAAGTATTTTTAAAGTGAATAAAAATGCTAATTAACTTTGGGGAATAATTTACGGTTGAGTTTTACGAGCTTTTAAGTGATCCCGACATGAAAAGAAGAACCCGTTACCCCTTAGGATCCCTAACCGGTTATAGATAAGTGGAGGGAGACATGGTGGCTTAATTTTAGTTAATCTTGTCCAAAATTGTACATAAGATGCTTTCCATTCCCCATTTCTCATAATCCTTTTTCATTTTTAAAAAAACAAAACACACACTTATATGTGTGTATGTGTGTGTGTGTGTGTTCGTCCGCCACCCAAAACCACCACAAACCACCATAAATTTTCCAACTTTGATCAAGAACATGATATTCCGGGTTGATACGAGTATTTGGGTATTCATTTAAACAACGTTTGGGTTGTTCGGTTCGTGTTGAAATCTACATTTTTGAAGATTTTTTTGTAAGTTTCCAAATTTAAATTTCGTTTGTCTTTTTGGGTTTATATTGATGCATAGATGTTAGTTGTACAAGTTGATTGTCATAAAAATCGATTTTTGGAAACGAAATGAAAAAAAGTTGCGTTTGGGGTTCGAATAAAATGAAACAAGGATAAGGTTTTGTTAGTTTTGATATTGTGGTCATGATGGTTGAATATCATATGTTGCTAAATAGCTTATTTTGAATAATAATTTGTATAGCTTATTTTGTGGGCTTTTCCTGACTTATTTTGAGCTTATATGCTCACATCTTCTTTTAAAATCACAAGGGAAGTGATTTTGATTATTTACGTGGTATGGCGTATACTCGTGGACTATTTTTATAGCTTATGGTGTTAACTAAATACTATACGTAGTGTACTAGCTTATTTTTAAAGCTTATGGACTAGTTTTGGTGCCTTTGGGCTTGTGGCCCATTAAGCACAAATAAGTCGTGGCTTATTTGTTGGCTTATTGTGGTCCGTGTTATTTTCTACTTATTAGTATGAGCTTATGTATATAAATGGACCTTGGTTTTGGGCTTGGATCGTATTTTGGACGTATAAATACCTTAATGGACCCTTGTTGGTCCTTAAAGCGCAATAAGCGATATTTAATCGTTTTAAGAGTTTTTGACGGATTTTTGAAAGTGAAATGTATTTATGAAGTGATATTGAACGTTATTTTGGGAAAAAGTATACGTTAAAGATTGAGATTTTGGAATTTTGTCGAAAAGTGCCGAAATGGTCAAAATTGTTGAAATTAAAGTTTGAAACGTTGGAAAACGTTATATAAACGTACGGGTCATGTCGAAATTTCGTAAAAAGTTTATACTTAGAAAATTTTACTTAAGAACATGATTTTTGGTTTTAAATAATAAAATATTATTTTATTATTTTAATGAATTCACTAAAAAACAAAAAATATAATTTTTCTCAAAACTTCTCTAATATACTTTTTAAGAGTAAACGTGTCATTTTCAACCATATTATGATTATTTTATGAAAATTAAGGGTACCGAATGGACTTATCGAGATATATTTATAAATATTTACTTATATTACTTAGCTATTTTCTTTAAATAGTATAAGTATGTATCATTGAGCTATGGGATTGTTATGATTGTTGGGATAAGTCGTCAACCATCACACCACTAAAATGATAAGGGTAATTGTACAACGCATCTAACCTATATGCATCAAACGTGAAGACTGTTTTGGTATTGAATGATTAAATAGGACATTAACTGGACTAGGTCGTGTGCGGATGTCGTTGCATTTGCTTGTGTGATTGAGATTTGGTTGCTTAAGACTTGCGTAAGGTGAGTTCTCGTAGCCCTATTTTTTTCTACTGTTTTTCCGTTGGGGGAAAATGATACTCAAATGTGTTTTGAACTGTTTTGAAATTGAACTGTGCGAAATGTGGTTTTGTTTTTGAAACAGTTATGTGCTTATGATTGCTATGTGAATATATGTGATGTGATTTTACTTGCGTGTACTGTGTTTGGCATGCAAGGGTTGTGATTTTACTTGCGTGTACTGTGTTTGGCACGGCAAGGGTTGTGGTGCTGCCCTAATTTAGTGCTCCAGATGGTAGGCCCTTTAGGTGCGTAAGTGACATATTTGCTACCTGACTAGCGAGGATGCTAGGGCATGGTTTTCGACTAGCGGGTAAGCTAGGTCGGGTTTACATGATTAGCGAAGATGCTAAGTCATGGGTGATTCTTATATATTCACTATCATATTGCACTATTGTCCACTGTTTTGAGATATTAGCACAACTTTTAGGTTTAAGGTCAAACCTACGAGCTCAGCAACATTATTGTTGACGTTTTCGATTATCATTTTTAGTTGAAGTGAAAGATGAATAGTCGGTGATATGTGATAGCAGGCTTAGGAGTATCCCGTGTGGATTTTTCATGTGAAGCCTTGCTTGTTTATTTGTTTAGCTATTAGTATTTGGAAGTTTCAGTTTAAGTTTGGATTTGGACCCATGTGTGGGCATTTAGAATCGTAAGAGATTATGGATTTGGTTATGATTTGGGACATCTTTCAAGGTTTGTTCGAGATTGATGGTTTTCGTAACACTTGAAGTTTATGCATTGTAGTTTTCTCTATATTGTATCATGTGTTATGATTGATCATTATGTTGCATTCCTGAGTTTCTGCCATTTTCGGTGTGTGACAGGTGGGACACGTCTTATTGATAGCCGACCGAGAAATGACACCGAGCCATTATTGACCAGTCTCAAAATCTTGATAGCCCATTTTTTTCTAACAAATTGGAACAAAAAAGAAGAACCAATTATATTTATTACGGTGACGATAGGTGTATCTCTACATTTAATTCATTAAATGTTGAAGGAGTTTTTTTTGATATTGTAAAACTTAGTCCGTGGACAATAATTTCCTATCTCCGACTTTGTTAATATTATCTTTTAAGAGCACTATCGTGATAATGTCTCATGTAAGTTAATTCAGAAGGCCCTAATAGATAAAGGAACCCAAAGGAGATGCATAAGAGTTGTTAAGGATATGTATGATGTTGTGAAGAATCACGTATGAACCACAGTTAGGAACACATAGTTCTTCCCGATGGAAGTAAGACTTCATCAGGAATCGGTCATTAGCCCATACATCTTCGCCTTGATACTGGATGAGTTATCACAAGGGATACAAGAGGGCATCCCTTGGTGCATGATATTCACAGACGCTATTGTGTTAGTTTAAGAATCAATGAAGGAGCTAAACAACATACTTGAGCACTGGAGGCACTAGAAGACAATGGTTTATAGGTAACGCGAGAGAAGACATAATACTAACATGTGATTTAAAGAGGAACGAGATCATCCACAACAAAGAAGTCGATACATGTATCGAATACCATATTTTACAGTATTTTAGACATACTGGTTCCGTGATGCACAAATCCAAGAGGGCAAATGATGACGCAACACATTGTATTAGAGCCAGCTAGGTGAAGTGAAGGACGACTTCAAGTGTATTATGTGATAAGAAAATCCCCTTATAGTTGAATGGAAAATTACATAGAGCTGCAAGCCTGCAATTAGACCAGCTGTGTTGTACGAGTCAGAATGTTGGCCGATTACGAAAGCTCAAGCAAACAGGTTGGAAGTGGCGGAATTTAAACTGTTAAGGTGGACTTGTGGTAAATTCATGTTAGACATGATTCTAAAAGGAGTTTTTAAAGCGAAGCTTGAAGTGGAAAACATAATCAACAAACTGAGGGAATGATAGTTGAGATAGTTCGGACATGTCAGGAGGAGATCACACACAACACCAGTTAGGAGAATGAAAGCTTTGGTAGGCCTTTGTGCATTTATGCCCCTGTGTTGTAATTTCTAGACGATTTTGCCCTCGCATATTAGATAACCCTGTGGTGTTTTTAGGCGCTTTTAATGGCTTTACGTGTATTTTTGCTTTGCTCATAGGTTTAAAACTCTTAGTAATTCTTTATTTTTTATCCCCTTAAACCTTAGTTTTATTTTATTTTATTATATATGTTTATTTTTTCATTGGAACTTTCTCCCAGTAAGCGTTTATACGTATATGCCTTTATGCATGTTTCTTTCCCCTATCTACGCCTTATATTAAGCTTTGCTTTCATGCGTTGTATGTTTATGTGCACTTATATTACTCAGTCTTTTTATGGTTTCCTTTTTTGCCTTGCTTTGTGTTATATGCTTTCGTGGTTATATGTTTTTTCTTTCTTAGTTTCCTTTTTTTCGCATTTGTTCATAAGCACACATCCGCATATATATTGAACACATTCACCCGCGCACATTCACTTGCTAAATTCTTCATGGAAGTAGTTTCTATACTCTTGGGTTAACCTTAAGCTTTAGGTGTAATTTTTGTTTAGAACGACAATTTTATTAACGACTAGCAATAAGCTAGAAACGATTACAAATTAAGGAAGTTTGGGTTTTGGATCTAAGTAGCCCAAACGAGCTTGGATCTACAACGACTAGAAATCCATAAAAAAGACATTTAAACTATATCGTCTAAAATAAGATCCCTTCTTGGCAGACGAGAACCAAACAATTAATGATATCTATAACGCTAAGTAATCCACCATGACACGTAACAAGTTCCTTCAAGAATCTCCTTCATGTGTTTGGATAAACGAGAGTTTGAAAGCCAAATGAGCCACTTGTTCATAAGAACTAAGAGATGATACTTCAAGCTCCCACCATCAATAAATTAGACGCATGACCTGCCGAGCCAAAGAACATGAGAAAAATAAATAGGAAGTGGATTCCACTGCTTCATTGCATAAGGGACAAGGGATCGAGGGAATCTCCAAACCTCGAGTAGAGAGATTCAACCTAGTTGGCAATCTATCCAAGCAAAGCCTCCAAGCTAGAACATTCACCTTGATAGGACTCAACTTTACCCACCTAGTGGAAGTATCCGACTTAGGCAAAAAAACATCATCAATAAGGAACCAAACAGATCTAACCGAGAACTCACCCGGGCCATCAAGAGACTAAAACCAATGATTAGGCATATTAGGAAGAGAAACATCTGATATCATAGAGATTAAACTATTATATTGCTCCTCTTCTAACCCTTCCCTTGGAGAACGACGAAAAGATAAATCATAAGAAGAATGTCTTAATTTTTCGGCCACTGAAATATCCTTACTCGACTCTAAAGCAAAAAGTCTTGGAAATAGAAATTTTGAAGAAACCTCTTCAAGCCAAATATCGACCCAAAAAGAGTATTTTCGCCATTTCCTACCTTTCTTCTAAAAAAGATAAAAGGTCAATACCTTTACGATTAATAGAGTTGAAATCACGAACCAAGTATGTCCAAGGAGAAATTCTATTCAGAGGAGAATGATTATCAATAACTCCTCTAACGCCGTGGATAGCTTTTATAAGCCTATACCATAAATAAGAATCTTGGGGTGATAAAACGCCAAACCCATTTGAATAGAAGGCCATGATTTACAGCATAAAACCTAGAAACACCGAGACCTCCTGATGTGTTTCAAAAGCTTTAAATTTATAAGACTGAAAATACCGATTTATTATATGGAAACACACGGGTAAAAGTATAACCCACGTATATAGTATAATATTTTTAGGTAAGAACAGGTAGTCCATAGGGATTTGCGTAGTGTTCGAATAATCAGATGAAAAATAAACTTTAACAGACTTAAAATAAACTGCACTGAATTCAATAATGAGAAAGATGTCTACTCGGATAATTTAATATAACTCATAAGCAATGGTGATAATCACGATCTTAAACTTAGGACTTTAATTTATAAAAAAGGTTTTCTCGTCAGAAAGCATTTTCACAAATTAACTTGTTTAAATTAAGACTTATATTTAGTTAACTCGATCAAATGTGTCACTCAAATAATCCAATTGCTATTATATCAATTGTATTTTGTTTATCAAATAACGCAAGTGGATTTCTCGTCATAAACGATAAAGATCGTAGACAAATCTTTAAAACTATATAGTTCACCACGGGTCTTTCGACATATACCGGTATGAGTATATAATCAAAGTTTATAAGCTTGGACACGATAGGATTTTAACATAAGCTTAATATTAACAAAATCGTAATTATACCAAATGCTTATTCATTATATTATTTTCACCAAGTAGTCATGAGAGATTTAGCCTCTCATGGCTATTAAGTTCATAACAAAATTAAGTAGAATAACAAGATACATACTATATCCGGGTAAGAATATAAATCAAACTCTACCCGTAACAAGTATAGAATCTTAATACAACCTTTTATTCTTCTAAAAATTATGATGTTCTTATTCGTTCTTCGTGGTTTGATCTTCAATCATCAACTTCAAGTGTTTGTGAAGTAAAATGATAGATGAGAGGATTGGAATGATTTGATATAGAGATGAATATGATTGAAGGAATGATTTTGGATGAGAAATTCGTCCTCTATTTATAGGCTGAGTAGGATTCGAAGTGCGGCGTACAAGGATATTTGTGCGGCGTACTTTGGCTAAGTCGGTGGGAAATTCATTAATGCTGCTAGGATGTGCGGCGCACAAAAGAATTTGTGTGGCGTACTTGGTGAGTTAATGCAGACTTTATTTAATTTCATTTAATTCTTTGACTCGGTATGAAGTGCGGCGCACAAAGGGAATGTACGGCGTACTTATGGTCTTTTTCAGCTTTGGTCATTTCTTTTCTTCTATCTTGCTTTCCAATAACTATAAACACTTAAACTTTGTTCTTTTTATGGTAGAGATAACTTCAAGTGAACCTGCACACAATTCATGCTATTAAGTATCGAAAGTTCACGAGAAATGATAAAATATATATAAATAACGCCACCGAAAACATGTATAATTAAGGCGTTATCAAATTCCTCAACACTTAGCTGTTGCTTGCCCTCAAGCAATTAAAGCGAGAAAAACAAGATCATTTGTCGTGACGTGGAGAAAATTTGGATTTTATAAGTGTTTAATGGTTTAGATAACTGTAGTATACATGATATCATAACACAAGGATGGATGATTGGGTTGGCAAATTATCTAGAGAAAGAAAGTAAAGTATTTCTAGTGGGAGAAAATGCAAATAGAAGCTTTGTGATAAAATGAACAACCAACCCCTTCCCATGGCTAGGAAGGGGTTTATATACATGAGTGTTTATGCCCCAATGGGCTTAAGTATGGGCTTACAAGTGGGCTAAAGGCCCGACCCAATACTATTAGTCATACGCTTACAATTAGACAACGAGCTATGCTATTCTAGATTATACACGGGGTGACCGAGTCTTTTTCATAATCCTAACAATCTCCCCCTAAGGGAGGTCACCCCAGAAAGTGCATTATGAATTCTAGCGTTCTACTTCATTGACCTTCTGTCTGTAGCTCGAAGTCTTTGATTCTTCAATCTTTGATGTCCTTGTACATTATGTAGTGAACTTTGAGATTTGTCCCTTAGGCTTGTGCGATCTTTGAGCTTTTCTTTGAGATCATCATCCATCTTAAATCTCTTGATCATCCTTGTTGGGTAGCATTGCCTTCATGTGACGTTGTGACTTTCGGACCGGCATGCTCACACTTTTCTTGATCATGACATTACTTATCAGAGTGGCGGAAGCTGTGTTATAGGTCTTTTGGTTGTCATGGTGTCTTTGATTAAATACATTAAGTGTGAGCATGGGGCTGTGAATTGACTCCACTAGAACGAGGTATCTCCATTTCCACCATAACTTGATCCTGTAATAAAACAGTTAGCAATAAAGTGTGTGGACGAATTTGGCTTTGTCATTCGCCCGAGTCTGGTTGGATTAACCTCCGGATCCGTGAGGACCGACCTGTGATCAGGTAGATTCATCTTAAGAAGAATCTCCTTGACAGGATTTCCAGTATAAGTATCAGATCATCTGATGTGTAACCATTAAAATCTCCATACTTGCCTGTTCTCTATATCGGAACGTCTCAAAGCAGACAACACGATAAGAGTGAATTGGTTAGTTACTATCTTACCGATTAAAGAGAAAACTTGATTTGAAAATCAATCGACGTGTCGTTTGAGAAAGTATTTTGTGACACATCGAGAGTGTTTGATAGCATAAAATCAAATTTCATTAGAAACTCATTTGTTTTGAAAGAAGTTCACAATCGATGTGCTAGAAAATCAGTTGTTGAGCACATCGAGAGGTTTTCCAAAATGATTCGTCAATTCACAACCTGGAACAAGTTTGATTCACAAAGAATCGCACCATCGTTGCTTTCCATTTGTCACAAGTTTAATCCATAGTGGATCTCACATGTCACCTACCAAGAGCTTGTTTGATGTTGGCTCTAGAAGGATTTCCATCTTCATTGTGAGTACTTTCGTATCACTCGGATGTTCTGGCAATACCACGAGGATAATGCGAAGGACTCTTAAAATCTTTACTTGTTGTCACAGTGTGTGAGAAACAAGCTCAATATGGATAAGTGTCCTAACGAGACTTTTGGATGATCTCAAGGCTCTAGACTCAATAGTGCATTTTTGGTTTTAGTGGTCGGAGGCTGGAGCGGACTGCCACCTTTTCAATATCGACTAACTCGGAGTGAGAGAGACGATAGAATTGTATTGATCTCCGTGAGAAATGAAACAAGAATCCTTTGAGGGATCTTGAGTAGCTAGGGAGGGTTGTGCAGCGTATCACTGGGTCCATGATACTTGTCTTCAATGTCAGCAATCAACCATGTGATTCTGACAGCATATGTATTGACCCGGTTTCTGCCTAATGTTTAAGGAGGGCTGCTTTCTTTTCACCCTTTATCTTAACATTTCTTTTTCATTCTTCAACCCCTTCAGTGCTTACCGAGACTTCATTACTAGTACCTTGTTGGGTTTATTCCAGTACTAGCTCTATCTCAGTCCGCACTATTCCCTTATTCTCACATAACTCCTTTTGTAATCATACCTAAGGACTTCTACACTAACTAGTGGGTTGTCCCTGGGTAGATCCCTCCGGTTCTGGCGGGATCGTGGGAGCGAGTACCTAACCTTACCATCCTTATAACTCCTGATAAGTTGATTACAGGGTCGGTCTTAGGTATTTCCACGATAGCCATCATATACCATTCGCTCCTCCTTAATATGTGCATCGATATTCGAAAAGGTTTAGCACATATGGAGGAGCCTACACTAGAGTTTAAAAGATCACATTTTTTATCAGATTTTCATAATTAAATCACATTTTCTCCCCCGAGCAAAAATTTCAAATCCGTTGAGATTTTGGGTCTCAATTGATTTAAGTTAGGAAAATTTGGGAGAAAGTGTGTCAGGTTTATATAATCCGAATATGAAACATATTGTTACTTAATATACAAGCCAAAGTTACAGTTCAGTCACTACATTATAATGTACTTATTACAACAACATATATATTATACTACCCCTCATTCGGTTCTCTTCAGTAACCGGTAGTCGCCTTCTCGAATCCGTCCACCAACAAAGCTTTCTAGATTCCGGAAGATACGTCTTGTCTTTAGTCGTTTCTGGATAGCGAACATGAAGTCCTTGCTTCTGTCAACATCTTTCTTCGTCCAAAATTTGGCGTTCATCCCTGGATTAGTCCTGTTGATCCGAAATTCCTTGACTTGATAGTCCAACACTTCATCAATCTGTTGCAGAGTGCCATCACTGAACTTGTGAATTTCATTGAACCTTATAATCATCTAAACCCCGTATTTGTCTCTAAAAATGACTGCCCTTGGAGAGTCTATGACGATGAAATCATGCTTGAACTCAAATCCAGTAGCCTCCCATCGAGGTTTGGTGAGGTTTAGCTGCGTCTGGTAACTCTCAATTCCTAGCTGGAAGTCTTCTACACGTTGTTTGATAACCAAGTTTCTGGTCCATAGGTTGACAACGGTAGTTAGAATCTTTTTATCTTTGGGTGATAGGTGGTTCAAGTGACCTTGAAGATTTAACAAGTACAGATCTTCAAAGTCACTAGGGTACATGTATTTGAAGTCTCTTTCTGCTATA
>BQNB010177938.1:0-12919 GCA_026074375.1 Tanacetum coccineum
TGAAGATGTTCAAACAACTCCGTTTAGAGATTGGATTGAAAGATGCTCTCGTCGAAATGCCAAAGTTCAACAAATGGTTAAGCTCGTTGCTAAGGAACAAAGAGAAACTCGAAGAAATCGCCATTACAACCGTTAATGCTGAATGTTCTGCTATCATCATGAACAAAGTTCCTGAGAAGCTCGAAGATCCCGGAAAGTTTCTTATCCCATGTGCTTTACAAGAACTTGATAGGACTAGTGCTTTAGCCGATTCCGGAGCTAGCATAAATCTTTTACCTCATTCTATCTACAAGCAACTTGGGCTTGGAGCTTTGACTCCTACTCGAATGACACTCGAGCTTGCCAATCGTTCCATTACTCACCCAATGGGCATAGCCGAGGATGTTGTAGTTAGAGTTGATGGTTTCACTTTTCTTGCGGATTTTGTAGTGGTTAATTTTGAACCCGACCCGAGAGTGCCTATTATTTTAGGAAGACCTTTTCTTCGCACCGCGAAAGCTCTCATTGATTTGTACGAAGAAACATTGACTTTAAGAGTAGGAAAGGAAGAACTTGTTTATTATGCCGATAAATCTGAGAAAAACAAGGATAAGAATTTTGTTCACGCCATTTCTGTCATCGATTTTTCGAAAGCCGATCCGTTTAGTGGCAGTACCACTAATACTCTTCCTCCTAGTTCTTCTCTGATGAAGACTAGTGATAATTTTGAGAAGTTCGCCGATGAACTTGCTCCTCCTAACTCATTACCACCGGGTAATGACGTTTCAATTCATAAGAAGGATATTCATGAAGAATTTTTTTCAAATCCTCTTTTCGAATTCGATGATAATTTCAAATCTAGCAACGTTAATCCTCTCTTTAAAGAGAACGATAAGGATGTCGAGATTAAGTCTTCTTCTTCCTTCACACTTACTTCACCGGAAGTGATGATTCTAAGCTAGAGAAGTAATCTTCTAACTTAGAGGAAGGATATTTTGATTCAGAAGGAGACATAGCTTTTCTTGATAATCTACTTAGTGATGATGATTTCCATAATCCGATTCCGAATAATTTCCGACCAGACCAGAACAGAAGGAATCTTCAATCTTTTTCTCCAAGGAGTGATCCTCTCAGCCATAGAGTTCGCCGTGAACACTTTAACACTTCCTACGAGAATGATCGTAATTTGAGGAATATCTTAGTCTTATGACAGTGCTTAAATGAAATTTCAACTTCCAGGGAACATTTTCATCAAAATTCATTATCGAGTCGCTTCCCATGTCTCTCCTATCCTCGTTGAGGAAGTGAGCCACTCAAGAAGAGATTGATATTTTCCTTGTTCCAGATGATTTAATTCCGCGGTGTTGAGGATGCTGATTCCGAAGATGAAGTTAATGAGTCACCTAACCTTGATCACCAAGATGATCCGTCAATTCCTCGACCTCCACCGGAACCTCCGGATATTAAGAAATGTTTTGAACCCAAAGCGGGAATTTTGATAATCAAAGAGTTTAAGGGTGTTATCTAATCTTCATGAATTTTATGACCAGTATTTTACCCACCCTTGTTTCAGATTTACCCTTCATTTCCTCAATTGTCTCTTTCGGGAATGAAGACACCATTTTTGACCCTGGCATAGTCACACTTCTAAAAGCCGGTGGCATTTTCTAAACAGTTTCTTGTTCTAAGTATGCACTCCTAAAACAACTGAATTCAGGGATCGAGTCGAGCTTGCGACTCGGTAATCAAAAACAAAGCCGCTTCGTGGGAGTTCACCCTGCTTACCCTTTCTTTCATTTTTCTAACCTCTAATGTGTTTTTTGTGATGTTGACGGCCCATCTCTTCGTTTCTCGTTGTTTTGTTGGTCTGTATTGTGATTGGCAGATTAACCCAACATTTCAAGAATCCTCTTTCGTGTTCGATGCCTAATTCCGAAGCACATGAGTTTTCTCATCCTTTGGTGTGAAATTAGTTTTTTGGCGAGATCAAAATCCTTCATTATTATCGATTAACGAATAACTTTGTCTACCTCCATTAACGGCTAGATTTTCGTAGGAACCCGACTTAAACATTGAGGACAATGTTTCATTTTAGTTTGGGGAGGGAATCTATCGATTTAATGTGCTTGCTTGTGTTATTGTTTTGTTTTCACGTACCCGTTTTCCCACAAAAATAGCAAAAATTTTAAATTTTTCAGTATTGTTTTTAAAAAAAAAAAAAAAAAAAAAAAAGAAAAAGTGTTATACAATAAGGTCGTTTTCCGTTGGTAAGATAAGAAGTAATTTTTGACACCGATTTGAACAGTTGAGTTCTAGCTTTTTCCCTTAACAATTAATGAAGATAGTTAATGCAGTCCCCTCCATGACACTGCGAGACCTTGAATCATTCAGTAAATAAAGCTTGTGCTACTCATCAAGTAATTTTTAAATATGCCGATTTGGTAATTATATATAGGTCGAAAGCATTTGCAAATTTCTTTTGTGAATAACAAAGAAATATAGTGTTATTTATAAAGTCATGATATTTAAAAAAACGGTAGAATAGTTGGATTTCTTTCAAGATCTATATGTATTCATTGTGGCTTTTTCTCCATTAGCTTTTTCACTTTTATATGAATGTTTAATAAATAGAGTTTGTAATGGTTTTTTTTGAGTTAATAATTTAGTTTAATAGAAGTTTTCTTTAGTTCCTTTGGATTAGATATACACAATCAGGAAACTTAAATTGGCTTAAAAATACAAAAATATAATAAAATAAGTATCCTCTGCCAGATTACTTCATCTTGTCGGAGGCGTTGCCGAGTTGGAGTTTTCATATGAGGTAGAGTCCGTGTCCATAAAAGGTAGACTAACCTTTTGTCGACTTCGCTATCGATGGTGGCTTCGAGAGAAAAGGCATCGGTTTTTTTACTTATATACTCGAAGTCGAAATATGTTTGCGCATCGTGTCGGAGGCGTGCCGATGTTGTAGCCTACTAAAGGACTGAGGTTTAATAAAGTTGCTTAAAAATTATTTGTCTTATTTTGTGGCCTTAAAAAGCCTAAGGGTTAGTGCAAATGAGGATTGGTTCCATTCATGTTCTTAAAGAGCGTTAGGGTATTATGACCTGAATGGTGCCTTGCCTCAGTATGGCTAAAAAAAAGCCAAATTTTGGTCGCCTCGATGTGGACTTTATTCGCGATTGCATTGATCTTTTGAAAGGGCTAGGATCTAATTAATTGCGTTCTTAACATTAACACTTTTATTTCTGAATTAATAAGTATCCGAAACAAAGTCTAAAAGAGCCTTCGGGTATATGACTTAAGTACAATTCCTGATGATACCAAAAGAGATTTGCGGAGGAAAAGTAAGTACACAATTAGTAATTTATTAGTAGTGTTAGTGTCATGACCTTGTGATTAACGATGATCTTGTTATTTAAGCTTAGATGGGAAAAGTGAAAAATCGGGATGATGAGTTATTTTTAGAACGCTTTAATTGTGCTTTTTGTTCTATTATCCTAAAAGTTACCAAATGTGGGTAATGAAAACATTGCATTATGTCAACACAAATAAATTGGTAGTTTAGGTAGTTGCATAAATCAAGAAAAATCATAAAAAGAGAAAAATCTTAGAAAATGGGAAGTCGGGTGTTTTATAACTTGTGATCTCTTATCTCTCTCAAACAAAACTCTTTGCTACTTTTCAAAGGTTTAGTTTGGGGAATTTTTGAGGTATTTGGTTATAAGGCATGTGATATTGCGTGAGGACACACAATCGTTTAGTTTGGGGAATTTTGATAAGTGTAGAATACACATATCTATTTATGCTTAAAATAACCCAAATAAACCCAAAACGGATCAAAAATGGCAAAAATGTGCTTGTATCTGAGTTTTATGTGTGCAGGTATGGATATGTCAAATATTGCAAGAAATCAGTCAAAAACGGACACGAGAACGGATGAGTGATCAAGAAGCTAAAGAAATCAAAGCCGAAGCCAGAGAAATCATGCCTCAGCCTTCTACAGTCAACCAAAGCCCAACTCCGTTGTTTTATAAACACAAGGGCT
The DNA here is from genome assembly GCA_026074375.1 of Tanacetum coccineum. NCBI lineage: Eukaryota > Viridiplantae > Streptophyta > Magnoliopsida > Asterales > Asteraceae > Tanacetum > Tanacetum coccineum. The sequence continues at coordinate 4,028 of BQNB010177938.1, forward strand.
GAATATGCAATTTACCCAAAGTTATTTATATCCTGAAAATTGTGCTTGCCAAACACAAGGGCCGAAGTTGTAAATGCCTCATAGATACAAAAGGGGCGCGGGTCAAAGTCCGGGTCAAATAAACCCGTGGACCCCCCAATCAACCAATGAGAATCAAACCCCCAACCCGACCTAACCCGACCCTAACCCTACACTACCCGGTTTATCTTATAACACATTTACAGTTACTATTCACTCATTTACCCCCAAATGCGATCAAAACTCACTCACACACGAACACACTCAAGAACAATGAACCCTAGTTTCTAAACCACTCACCCACACCCAAATTAACCATAGGGTTAATGATCCCCTCACACCCCTTAACCCATCCATCACTATCAATCATAAACCCAACCCATTCCACCCTGGCAAAATGAAAAGAAATGATTGGATGATGTGACGTATGTGAGTGTTTACACTCACATAACTAACACACATATGTCCACGTCATTGATCCGGGTGCACACATGCCTCAATCGAACGATTGAGATACAAGATCAAGGAGAGAGAGTGATTGAAGGGCTGAGATAAGATAGAAGGATCTAGAGAAGGAGGTGAGCTCAAGACTTCGGGTATAAATACCCCCTCATTCCAGCTTATCGGGGGAATTTTTTAGCTTATTTTGTAGTAGTTTAATTTTTCGATTCAGTTTTTTTAGTAGTACTTTTTTAATGTAATTTCAATTTCATGTTATTTCATTTCGAATTGTAATAAACTTTATTTCAGTTTTAATAAAAGTTTTATTTCATATAAATTGTGTCTCATTTAAATTCTGTAAAAAAAAAATATTTGTGTTTGTGATTGTTATGATCAAGGCTTGATACCATCTTGGAATTGGATGGCTGCTATGGTATCAAGAGGGTTTAGAGCTATTGGTTAGCACATAGGTTAGATTAGGTTGTTGTTGGTTCGAATTGAGCTTATGTGAATAAGCCATAAACCCACACAGCTTATTGTTGTTCTTGCTGGGTGAATCTAAGGTACACACTATTTGTTTTACATTTGTTCTTTTTCTGTTTTCTTAATAAGCTGTGGGATATTTGTTCTAGTAATCTGTTTAGTAGTAGCTTAATAAGCTGTAGGATTTGCAAACAGTTTGATTAAGCAGATTTTATAAAGTAGTTAAAATCTGTCAAGTGCTTTAAATTTGCTTTGTTTATTTAGTTTAAGAGATGGAATACTAAGCTGCTAGAGCTTTTAAGCTAATAAGCTTATTTAGCTTATTTTAAATAAGTAAAAGTTGAGTTTCAATTAGTTTAGTTTTTTTTAAATTCTGTTGAAAAAGCTGTTTTTATATAAAAAGGATGATGAGTGTTAGTAGTTAGGGAGTTCAGGGGTCATGTCTGTCCATCTTTAAAGTTTCTGTTAGTTAAAAATTTTCACAGTTAGTCCTTGTTAAATGCGCAGTTAGTCCTTCGTTAGTTAGCAGTTAGATTGTTAAGTCCCTAGGTTAAGGGACTGCTTCTGTCATTTGATCAAACTTTGTGTTTTTTATATAAACCTAAATTTTCACCGCCTACCCTTATCTTTCTGTTTTGTCACTTTCGGCCCATGTGTTTTGGAAAAATTTCATTAAGCTTAATAAAAATAGTTTTTATAAATAATAAATTAGGTTTTTAGTTTAATTACTTAAATTAGTTTAAAATAACTCATTAAAAATTAGGGCTTTTGATAAAGTTAATTTTCTGCATTATTTCTTTTTATAAAAAATATTTTTATATAATTTTTAGTTTAAGTTTTATATTTTTTAAAATTAATTTTCGAATTTAGTTTTTAATATTTCATTTTCAAACCTTTAGTTTTTAATTTTCAACTTTAATTTTAAATTTTTAATCTTTTAAATTAGTAATAAAAAATGTTTTTCTCATCTTTTTAAGTAATTTTAGAATTAATTCAGTTTAAAAAGTATATTACTTAGTTTTTATCCAATTTAAATTCTATTTTTAGAATTTAATTTATATTAAATAGTATTTAGAAATCATAAAAAAAATCCGAAAAGCCTTAAAACATATATTTCTTTTCCTAAAAAATTTTTTCTTTACATTAAATTAGGTTTAGGAATCTAGTTTACTTTTTTAAGATTTAAATTGCATTTGTTTTCTAAAAGTCGCATTTAATTTACTTTCGTAATTAGTTTTAATTTGTTAATAGTTTGTTTAATTGTACCTTTAAATTTTTAGAATTTAAATAAATCAAAAAAACTCTTTTCTTATTCAATCAATCATTCCTAACGAGCTCGAGGTTTTCATTCACAGTCCATTGGGAAAACGACCCGGTGATCATACTTTGCCCTGTTTAATAATACGTATTTTATTATTATATTATATATATATTTTTTGAGAGTGAATTTTTATCAAGGTAACATGGTAACTTTCTATTTACACCTCGGGATTATATTTTTATGATATATTCTATAGTTTAATAAACTGCAATCTTATTGTAAAAATTAGGGTTTCTAATGTTAACTTATGAGTTACAAGTGAAAATGGTAGTTAAACTTGTTATCTTGAACAAACTTGAGTAAATTATGATCTAATGGACTTTATATATGTAAAACATAAGATATAAATATTGTGAAGTAGTTGGTAAATAAGGTGTTTGAAGCTTAATGTTACAAAAAAACAAGCTTAAAACATGTCCCTAAATCACAAAACCTACAAACTTTATGTTTTGGTTGATTTTGAAAGCACAATATTATGTTTTTAATAAAGATAGTACAGTCTCATAAGGGATTCCAATAATGATAAGAAACTCGAAAAATGGATTTTTAAAAAAAAACAAAAAAAGAAAAAAAAAAAAAGATACACTAGTTACGAGTTTACGACGCTAAATACTTTATAAAACAAATTTTAATAAAAAGTTACTACTCAAGGCAAAACTTATACATTGTAAACATCAATAATATGATAAACCTTCAATATAACAAAGACGTGGTTTCGAAAGAATCGCTAAAAACAGAGCTATAACGAATAAGATACGACTAAAACGGGTTTTACGTTAATTAAAAGTATAAAAACGATTTTATAGCTGTTATGAACAGTAAAACACTATTCATCACAGAATCTCAAAAACCTAAAAATGTGATTTTTATATCACTCTCATAATACAAAGCGTGGGCGTAAGAAATCGAGAAACGACCTTAAAACGACAAAGTTAATGTCATTTTTGCTAAAGGCGTTATTATAAACGTTTTACTTTTATAAATATGATTTCACGTAAACGATTAGATGGTGATATAGCTATATAGAATATATATATATGTTATTTAGATATCGAAGTGCCTATAATACTAGGGAATTTTCATAATGAGGCGTTCTTCGGATGGGGGCGTATTGACGATTTGTTTGGATTTACGTATTTAAATGGTCCTAACTCCTCGTACGTCATGTCATGACCTCTTAAATTATGATAGCCCGAACGATAGTACGATGATAACTATATAGGATTATATATGGTTGTTGTTAGACAACGTACTTGAATACTGATTCGACCTATATTAACTAGGTTGCATTCGGGCGTTAGCGGACGAGTTTTTACTTGGATATTTTGTTACATTTACTCACTCAAGGTGATGCATACCCCCATGTTTACATTATTGATTATACAGTTTTTGGGGTGAGAAACATAAAGCAGGTTTACAAATGGATGCAAGTGTATATTTTACATGATTACGTGTTTGTCTAAATAGCGATAACCCACTATGCCCATGAATCATGAACTGTTAATTCCTGTTTTGGAAGCGCGAGTGATTATAGATAGATCTATTTGGGATTAACCTCTCCGTTCGGGTGACTAGCTATCACTGGAAACGAACGTATATCTGTCGGATACTAGGATGTTCTGGTTGAACATCATCATAGGCAATGTAGGCATTATTTTATATATTGGTATTTTCATTATGTCGACTTCGGTGTCATGAGCTTAGGCCGGCGCGTAGTGCCGAGTAGCACTTTTGGGATGTCTGCATCTGTTAGCATTTATCACTGTGTCAGATACTTGCGGGCCTGCATATACATTTTACATAAACCTATAAATTCACCAACTTTTATGTGGAACCGTTTTTAAATGCAATTTTTTTTCAGGAGGTCAATTAAGCATGAAGGTGCGAAGGATACATTGGGTTATATTTTGAAGTCATGCATTACAAGATTTAGTCGCATACATTTTTTGTATATCCTGTTATGGGCTGAATTCTTTGTAATAATAACAATTAAACAAGTAAAGCTTCGGGCTTTTGTTAACCCATACTTATAAACTCCATGTATCAGTTTTAAAACGACTTTTGGTCGTTCTTTATATTCATCATGTGTTATTGAACTGAGAAGTCTCACGCCCCGGACCCTTATTCCCGCTGCGACACAATTGGGGGTGTTACACTTGGTACATGATTAGCGGGATGCTAAGTCATGGTGGTTTTGTGATTTGATTGTACTATCTCACTAGTCCTTATAGCACAATTGTCCAACTGTTTGAGATATTGGCACATCGACTGGGTTTTGAGTCAAGCCTACGAGCTCACAAACATTATTGTTTGTTGGGATTTATATTGTAAAAGACTTAATACTGGTAGTATAACAGTTAAGTCTGGTAGTATAAGTTAGTTTCTGCTAATAGCTATTGTAAAGTCTGCAGTTCTAAAGTTAGTAAGTTAAGTCTGGCAGTACTATAGTTAGTACTGGCCTTATCTAGTTAAGTCTGTTTATGTAACAGAATAGTGATAATAGTTATCTTAGAAATATCTTAGGAGATATATTAGGAAAGGATATGCATTATCATTTGACACGTTTGTAAAGCCTATTAGGGTTTCCTTGGTGTATAAAAGGAACCCTACGGCATAGTGTTTTAGGCATCCAAACCTAATAGAAATCAATAGCAATATACGAAGTTAGTGTTAGGAATTTTGTAATAGATAGCTACTACTAGTAGGTATGTAGTTCCTACTGGTAGAGTAAACAGTTCCTGCTGGTAGGTATGTAGTTCCTACTGGTAAGGATAATGTTATAGTTAGTACTGGTAGAACAAAAGTTATTCCTGCTGGTAGAACAAAAGTTATTCCTGGTAGTATTATGCTTACTACGGGTTGATAGAATAGTTAGTTTTTTTTGTTTTTTTTTATAATTGTTTTTTATAGTGATAGGAATGCATGAGAATCCAGAGAAGTGATAACCCATATCACTTTAGCCTTTTAGAGAGTTCTTAAGGAAACAAGTAGTTAGGGTTTCATGGTTATTTAAGAAACCTACAGCCTTGGATGAAGGAACTGATTGAATTCATTAGAAACACATTTATTATCAATAGAAAAGATCCATAGAGGATCATTGTTTAGTAATTCTTTAACTCTGTTGTTTATATTCCGCTTAAACAATAGTTTTCATTTGTTTGAGTCCTCTCTTTGAGTGCTTGTGATTACATAAGTGCTCTACAACCTTAACAGGCGTAAAGATCTATCTAGGGCTGGACCTACAACTGGTATCAGAGCCTGAAGAGAGCCTCTGTTAAAGAAACTTTACTATTCTTACTCTTAAAAAAACTCACAATGACTTTACAAAATCCATCACAAAAAACCCTAGGCCACAATCAGTTCTACATTCACTTTCCATTAAATAACATGGAACCTTGTCAAAGCGTCAACTTCTGTACCAGTCCCCCCCCCCAGTATTTGAATCTCCAAACACTCAAACCTCACAAAACACACAGTCTCAGCAGCAATTCCAACAATATCATACAACCACTGTCTCAAACATTAATGCAAAATTTCCTTACTTAAAGAAGGATGAATATGAGACGTGGGCCATGAAGATGGAGTACTGGATAATGAACAGTGATTACAACTTGTGGAACATTGTTCTAAATGGAAACAGCAGGAAAAAGACAGGAAGAGATCCAAAAGGAAATATTATGATACTTCCTCCTGTTTTTGTTGAGGAACACATTGCTGTTCAAAGAGAGACAAAAGCAAGAACAATATTGCTTCACTCTCTTCCTGAGGATCACATGGCTGACTTTCATCATCTAGATGATGCAAGGGATATCTGGTTGGTTGTCAAGGCCAGGTTTGGAGGTAATGATGAGTCCAAGAAAATGCGGAAATCTATGCTGAAGCAGGAGTTTTCAGAATTTAGAGTATCTGAATCAGAGGGTCTACATAAGGGCTATGACAGGTTTCAAAAGATATTGAGTCAACTTAGTCAGATGCAAGCTAAGCCAGACAATGAAGATTGTAACATGAAGTTTCTCAGAGCACTTCCACCTTCTTGGTCACAGGTGGCCATCACTCTTAAAACAAAGGGTGGTCTTGATTATCTAAGCTTTGATGATCTGTACAACAAGCTTAGGACCCTTGAAATTGATGTGAAGGGTGGCTCAAGTTATGATTCAAGAGGTACTTCTGCTCCTACCCATTCACCCTTTATTAGTGCTGCTAGCACTAATTCAAAGATATCATATGCTGATTCTCAAAATCAATCACCTTCAATCACTTTTACCACTGATTCATCAAGTGCTGATACTTCTAGCAATGTGATTGAAAGTGTTCTCCATTCCTTTGTTGCTGAAAGTAATCCACGACAGCAGATCACTTATGAGGATTTTGATCAGATTGGAAAATTAGATTTGGAGGAATTAGACATCAAATGGAAAATGGCAATGCTTTTTGTTAGAATTAACAGATTTGAAAAGAAAGCTAGAAGAAAGATGAAGTTCAATAACAGGGATGCTGCTAGGTTTGACAAGAAGAAGGTCAAATGCTATAAGTGTTCAGAGTTGGGTCACTTTGCTAGGGAATGTACAGGGAAGCAGTTGGATTCTAAAGCAAGGTACTCTGCATTCAAACTTAAGGAGCTGGATAAGTTTGTAGAACCAAAGGCCTTGTTGTCTGTTGATTCAATGTTAAACTGGTCAGACCATGAAGGTGAAGATGAGGAAAAAGGTGCTGCACAAGTATATGGGATGATTGCTGGAGATGATGATGATGCTGCTGGTGATGCTTCTGGTGATGTTTCTGATGATGCTGCTGAATTTGCTCTTATGGGTTTATCTTTTTAGGTACATACTTGCCCTTTTGGTTATGAACATAAATATGCAGAACTTAAAAAGGATTTTGATAATTTAGAAGTTCAATATAAAGATTGTTATATCCAGGTTCAAGCATATAAAAATACATTACAAACCTTAGAACAACAGAAGGCATGGTACCAAAGCAATCAGCTAGCATTAGAAGAAAGAATTAGACCTTTTTCCTCATCTTCACCTTCATGGTCTGACCAGTTTAACATTGAATCAACAGACAACAAGGCCTTGGGTTCTTCAGACTTATCCAGCTCCTTAAGTTTAAATGCAGAGTACCTTGCTTTAGAATCCAACTGCTTCCCTGTACATTCCCTAGCAAAGTGACCCAACTCTGAACACTTATAGCATTTGACCTTCTTCTTGTCAAACCTAGCAGCATCCCTGTTATTGAACTTCATCTTTCTTCCAGCTTTCTTTTCAAATCTGTTAATTCTAATAGAAAGCATTGCCATTTGATGTTTAATTCCTCCAAATCCAATTTTCCAATCTGATCAAAATCCTCATAAGTGATCTGCTGTTGTGGATCACTTTCAGCAACAAAGGAATGGAGAACACTTTCAATCACATTGCTAGAAGTATCAGCACTTGATGAAGCAGTGGTAAAAGTGATTGAAGGTGATTGATAATATCATCCCTATCTCTCATGGCCAAAGAGATTTATTGGAGCGCCCTTTCTCCCGTGATGAAATCAAGCTTGCTGTTTGGGATTGTGGTGGAGATTAGCCTCTGCCTCTAGTTTAGTTGATTTCAAGACAGTGTCAAAGACTGCTGACCAAAAACCAAGTTCCACCATTGATGATCCTAGTTTTTCTTTTAAGGAGAATGTAAAAACTCTTAGGAATATATGTAATAAGAGTGGAATAAACAATAGAGTCTTTGTAAAAACAATTCTTTTGTTCTAAGACATGCCTTTGTTTGTGGTAGTAAAATTTCATTAGATTAAAGATTGGATTTTTATGAGCAACGTTAGGATTGTAGAATAAACCTATTGGCATAATGTAGCCAAATATTCTGTACCAAAAGCAGCATCTGTTCCTGCTGGTAGTAGGAATAGACCAACATATGTTCCTGCTAATAGTAGGAATAGACCAACATCTGTTCCTACTGGTAGTAGGAATAGACCAACATCTGTTCCTGCTGGTAGAACATTTTCTGCTGGATGGAAAAAACATGTTGCTCGAACTATGACCAGACCAACAAGTCATTATTTTTAACACTTTCATAGGCCTGGCTATTATAACCAACTGTATATGGATGAGGGAAGATGGGGAACTGCTGTTAAGCCCTCAACAGGTTGTTCTTGGAGAATTTAAAGGCCAGCTATGTAATGGGGATCCAAGAACAATGGTGGATCTCATCAATCTACATGGTTTAACTATTAAATGATCCACAAGGCAGGTCCAAGTCAGTAATGACTTGGGTCTCTCATGTATACTAATGTGTTGTTGTATTATGCATTATAGGAAAATCCTCATAAGAATAGAGATTTAGGAATAGTAGATAGTAGATAGTGGTTGTTCCAGAAGCATGACAGGAAATTGGATGACTTTGTGAAGATTGTAGGAGGTACTGTGACTTTTGGAGGTGGAGATGGCAAAATCACTGGAAAAGGCACTATAAGGATTTCCAAATTGAACTTTGAGAATGTTTATTATGTCGAAGAGCTTCAAAACTTTAACTTGTTCTCTGTTTCACAAATTTGTGATGTTAGCCTCAATTTATTGAGTCGAACAAGGAAGCTCGGTCACTCTACGATGGAGCTTCGGTCTTTAATTAGTTAAT
>BQNB010177939.1:0-12919 GCA_026074375.1 Tanacetum coccineum
CCCCCCTAACAAGTTAGGACCTGATCTCAATGGAAAAGCTATAAATGAGACTCAGTATAAATGTATGATTGGATCAATAATGTACCTAACTAAAAGCAGACCTGGCATTCAATTCTCAACTTGTCTCTGTGCAAGATATCAAACAAATCCTAAGGAATCCCACCTTATTGCTTTTAAGAGAATCTTCAGGTACCTAAAAGGTACTCCTAATCTAGGTCTTTGTTATCCAAAATGTTCAGGTTTTGACCTAAGATGATACTCAGACTCTAACTATGCTGGATGCAACATGGACAGGAAAAGCACTTCTGGTGCTTGTTAGTTATTAGGAGGCAAACTCGTGTGCTGGAGTGCTAAAAAACATCAATTTGTAGCTATGTCTTCTACTGAAGCTGAATATGTAGCTGCTGCTGGATGTTGTGCTAATATTCTCTGGATGAAAAGTCAACTCACTGACTATGACATCATTTATGAGAAGGTACCAATATTTTGTGATAACACAAGTGCTATTGCAATATCAAACAATCTAGTTTTGCACTCAAGAACAAAGCACATTGATATCAGATATCACTTTATCAGAGATCATATCATGAAAGGGGACATTAAATTACATTTCATTCCCACTCAATACTAACTTGCTGATATGTTGGGACAAATTACAAACGACTAAGTGTCGTTTCTGCTGTTAGAGATGTTCGTTTCTGCTGATTGCATTAAGTCGTTCCTGCTGATAGTTCAAGTAGCATTCCTGCTGATTATGTTTCTGCTGGTCATGTTCTCGTTCCTGCTGACAGAGATAGAATCTGCTGTTTGTTATTTATAGACGTAATTAATGTAATTAAGGAATTATAGTTATATTCTAGTATTATCTCATTAATATAGGAATGAGATAAATTAGGAAGAGATTGAAATTGATGTATATCTCTTACGAGATTTTAGTTTTCTTGTTGACCAATTTAGGGTTTCTTCTCTATAAAAGAAACCTTTAGCATTAGGGATTGGTACCGATTACAAAAGCACAAAAACAATTTGTTATCAATAGAAAGATCCATAGAGGATCATTGTTTTATATTTGTTCTTCTTTATATTACGTTGTTTAGTTTCCGCCTAAACAAGTATTAGAGTCTCTCACGTATATACTTGTGATTACATAAGTATTATACAACCACGTAGGCTAGAAGATCTATCTAGTACCAGATCCCAACAATGTCCATACTCAATTAAAACACATAATCACAGCAATTAAAACATTTCAAAATCATTTGCATCATTTTCATCCCAATTTAAAAACAATGTAAAAAGAGAGACTATGAAACTCACCTGATGCTCAATGCAGCTTCCCAATTTCCTAGCACAAAACTACACAATACAATATAAACGCGTTATACGTGACTAAGCCAAATGCTTAAGTCGATGTAACAATCATATGATGGATGTTTAAGGGGGGTAGATACCAACCATGGGTCACACTAGTACACCAATGCCCAACTTTAACCCTTCTTTTACTCATAAGTCGACTTAACTTCATTTTATCCGATAACGCAGAGAATTTTTTCACCACTTTCCAATTTTTCAAACCCATACCTACTGACCATAATAAAATTCCCTAAGTAAATCATCCATAAACTTCCATGAGTTTAATATCTAACTTATTTTTCCACTAATTTATTCCCATACTTAAATGCCCAAAATAAATTACAATTTTTAAATAGTCAAATTCGGATCTGAACGTGCATAAATGTTTGAACACTACGTAACCATACTTATAACAACTAATCAGAGCTTAGAAAAACATTGACGGAAAGTTAATAGGACATATTAGACGTAACTTTTGTTTTTTGGATAACCTTAATTCTAATTTTAAATAGGGGTTTTACCTCTCTAATTCTAACCCAAATCTGACCCGTAATTACTGTTTTGATAACTTTTCTTGTATCTAAGATTTAACTAACTTCCAGAATTCAAAATCAATTGAGGCCGGACTTTTTGAAAATTAGACTCTCTGAACTAAAATTTAGGCACCAGAAACACCTCAAAACATGTAACCATCATTGAGATATCATCACGTGTAACAACAAGACCATAAATTTGCCAAAACCCTATTCACAAATTAACGCGATCTAAGCCTAACCGTTTGGCACCTTTATGTTTCCTATCAAATACCTAACGCACTAGCATGATCACAACATCATTAATTACAGAAGTTTTAAACCCTAATGATCCATCATATTATTTTTACATGATTTAAAAAGAATTAGCAAGAGTAGTATCATTACCTAGCGCCCTTTCTTGCTCCTAACACGATCTAGCTCTTAATTCTTGGGATTAAAATTTTGTCTTCCTTGTTTCTTGGGGTTTAGTCGAGACCTACACACAAGGAGGGAGAGAAAAAATAGGAGGAACAATGAAGCTAGGGTTTTTATTAAACTAATTAAATAAAGTCCTAATCTAACTAAACTTGTAATTTAGATATAATACATTTTTTTCTTCTTTTTACCTTAAACCGATCGGCACCCCGATAAATATATATTTTTATTATTTTTTTATTTAATTATTAATTATATCATTTCCTACATTACCTTAATTTCCTACAAAAACATTGGAAAAAAATTGGTAAACCTTTTTACATAAAAATTATATACTAACTTTCTATTTATAACTTTCATTTCACCAAAAATACTTTATGTATTTAGAAAGTTCATTACTAACTCTCATATTTTACGAACCTAATTCACTTCTATTATGACGTACTTTCCATAATAATCCAACACATAATTATCCACATATTGACGTAGCAATGCATGCAAACACATCACTCATTTCCATTGTTACTACACGTGAACGAAATGGAAATAACCCTCAATATCTCAAACTCATTCTAAAATGAGATGAACACGCACCTTAGAATGACAATCATGCAAACAGATAAAGTCACATAGATCACAACTATATCACATATAAACACTTAGCCAATTCCAAAAGTATGACTAACCTGATCAAATCACAGTTGTCAACAGTGTCCCTCCTTAAGGAAAAATCTCATCTGAGATTTAATAGCCGATATTCAAACAGCACGATCAACACAAAAACTGAGGCAATACTTAGACCCTTCATATGGTCTTGCATTTTAAAGTGAACTCAGGGCCCACCACGCTTTGAATTCCAAACAAACCATTTATAACGTGATTTTCCCTACTACGCTTCAAACTCCTAACCTCACGGTTCCTTAATATTTAACAGGTTCTCAATAAAACGAAGAGTATTGTCTATCTTGATTTCACATCCTTATTGGCACATGTAGATTAGCATCCGTCAAACACTTCTTCAAATTTGACAAGTGGAATATGTGTTGAACACTTTTTAATTCACTCGGGCCAATCTAACCTATTTAGCTACACGGCGACCAATCACTTTCTAGATTCTCGATTGGTCCTAAATACTCAGATGCTAACTTACTTTTGTTCCAAAATGAATCACGCCTTTCTCCAATGCGGAAACATTCTACATATCTTCAATTGTTCTCACCAAACTCGAAATCCTAACAAATTAAGTATATATCTGCATTTAGCTATTTTTGACGATCCTCGCCGCTTTGAGCTTTTTCCTTTTATCAACTCTACCTTATGAGTTGTCTTCTTTGACTTATTATTCCATTTGTACCATGTTCAGCAGAAGGTCCTATCTCAAAATTCTTTAACCAATAATTACCGAAAATATTTTCTACCCTTCTTCATCCCTTTCCCAACATTTAGAACGGGGTTGTTATATACGGTTGGTTTTATGTTTGATCGGTGTTGTTTTGGTTGTATTTTTTCCTCAGTCGTGTATGGTAAAACGGCGTTTGGTTTTATATGAAGTTATTGCTTAATTTTCTTGGCGTGGTTATTTATTTTGTGACCTTGTTTTCGAAGACGTCCCGGTTTTTTTTGTTAAGTGTGTGTTTTTTTGTTTTTGACTTTTTTAGTTTTGGTGTTTTTGGTTTTTGATTTTTGTCCTAAATTTCCTTTCCTAATACATAATGCTTCACGGAAAGCGGGCACAAATGACAACACTGATTCAAATGCATTCTTCGATTTGAATAGCTTTTATTGTACTTATGTGATTCAGTGATAGCTCTATGCAGGGGTTAGCGTGATAATTTATTCAAGCTTTTTTTAGTTATGCGGGTAACTACAGCGGTTACGGTGTTGGTGGTAGTGTGTTGCGGTTGTTTAGCTGCGTTGTGGTTTAGCGCCGTTTCTGTTTTGGTAAAGCCAATATGTGTGAACGTCCCACTCTATTCCTCTATTTGCCTACCACAATTCAACAATAACACAAACCCATCTCAATAACTTATCTCCATAGTCCTTAACGCGTAAGCTCACTTTGTCACCATTCCCGTTTGAGGAATGATACAGCTTTTGTGTTGTTCCTTTCGTACTCATATCAAATCGCACGTCCATAAAGCTTTTTGCACTGTTTTGCCAAGCAATTTTGATTGTAAACCGTCCATCTTGATCCTATAATATTTGAAACTGGAATCTGTGTATGTTATTTGCGACTTTCTCATCATATTGTCACAACTTTTCATATAATCTCAAGTCAATTTTGTCCTCTCGCTTCGCCAATAATTTATGTGCATTAGTGGGGAGGGATTGAGGGCGGATGGAGTACGTCATGACGGATAAAAGAGTTTTATTCGAGGGTGATGGGGAAAGTTAAAGATAAACAGATGAAAAAGGATGAAGGGGTGGTAAGGGGTTGGGGTGGTGGGGGATGTCTTAAGGTGTAGGGGTTTTGAGAAGGTGGAGATTGGGAGTTAGGAGAAAAACTAAGGTGCGACGGGTAGGGGGAAAGAGATATGTGTGTGAGAGAAGAACAGGGGGGGGGTGTAGGGCGGGATATATGTTGTAGGGGGGATTGTTTTTCAATTTGTGTGAACTGTTAGATTGGCGGTGATTTGGTGGTTTTTTGTGGTGATCTCACGATGTGCGTCGTTCGTGGTTTGTGCTGTGTTTCTATTGTGTGTATGGTGTTTAAATGATTGTTGTTGATTTGACATTTTGATTTGTTTGGGGTGCGGGTTTGTTTGTTTCGGTGTATTTTTTGTTGATTTTGATTGGATTGTTTTGTGTGTTGTAGTTTGAGTTTGGTTGTTTTTTGAGTTAATATTAATTTAAAATTAAACTCCGATGGATGTTGTTGATTTTTTTATGAGCTCAAGCGAATAGTGATGTAGATTGAGGTGTGGTTAGTGGAAGGGTGGGGGCTCAAGAGGGAGGGGGTAGGCAGATGACGGATCTACTTTAGGAACACTATGTTCAAGTTTATAAGGCATTTATTGATTTTAATTATAGTCTTAGCTTTATCACATGATGTGATCCCCTATATTCCCTTTTCTTGCCACCAGTACACTATCTAGAAGATCCGTGGTTGGAAGGTTATCGTGGGTACAATAGTATCACCGCTCCAGGAGGTTAAACTTCCAGGGATTTTTTGAGTTAGGAGATTTTTTTTTATTTTTTTTTTATGAGTTTAGTAATTATAGGTTCCCCACATTATCAGCTTCGTCAATAAGAATCGCTTTATCACAATTCCTACTAACAGAACCCATCCCCATATTAGTCCATATAAAAGTTTTTAAATATAAACTCTGGTCATTCTTTCCTTTACCATCTGTTGTCTAAAAACCATGTAGTCCTTTTTTCTTTGAACGGCTGAATCTGGGATGTGCTTTGTATGCCAAAGTTGTATCATTCCTTTCACTCCAGGCTTACTGTCTGAGAATAGTTATAACCACTTGTTCATTTCTACGTCTAGGTTTCACTCGTTCCTGCCTTCCTAGTTAATGCATCGCCCCACCACATTTGCCTTACTGGATGGTAGCCGAATATCTCATTTCAATAGTCACTAAATAACTCAATCCACCTTATTTGACGCTATATTCAAAAATCCTGTCTGATTATATATGTGTTTTTTGATGGCTCTTGTGATCGTTTTGTAGATGACACTCTTGTAACAACATACAAATAATGCCTCCAAGTTTTAAGGGCAAACACAAATGCTCCTAATTCTAGGTTGTGCGTTGTATAATTCTTTTCATGGATCTTTCATTGCCGCGAGGCATACATAATTACCTTGTCTCTTTATAGGAACACACATCCCAATCCTTGATTTCGACGCATCTAAGTAATACAAATCTCGGTCCATTAAGCACATTGACAATTTTGGTGCGTTAGACAAATTGTCTTTCAAAGTATGAAAAGCTTCCTCTTGTTCCACGCCTCACTAGTACTTTTGATTCTTCTGCCTTAGTGAAGTAAAGGGTTTAGTAATCTTGGAAAAATTCGCAAAAGAAAACATCGTGAGGCAACCTGCCAATCATAAATGACCGTATCTCTAACGGTGTCTTAAGATCTTTTCCAATTCTTTGTTGCTTCAATCTTGCTTGGGTCCACATGAATACCATTGCTATTAACAACATGCCCGAGGAAATGTACTCCTTGTAGCTAAAATTCACACTTAGAAAACTTGACAAACAACTTCTTCTCCTTCTACAATTCTAATTCTAACTTCAAATAAACTTCGTGATCCTCCTTAGACTTTGAGTAGATCATAATGTCATTAATGAACACAATGACAACTTAGCTAGATACGGCTTGCACACCCGGTTCATTAAGTCCATGAAAACGTCGTTGCATTGGTTATCCTGAAAGGCATAACCGAAATCTCAAAGTGTCCATATCGCGTCTTAAATGTAGTCTTTAGGATATCTTCTTTGTGCACTCTCAGCTGATGATAACCAGGTCAAAGATCTATCTTAGCGAAGTAACACGATCCTTGAAATCGATCGAACAAGTCGTAGATCCTGGGAAGAGGATAACGGTTCTTGTCGGCTAGCTTGTTGAACTCTCGTTAGTCTATGCACATACGAAATGAATTGTCCTTCTTAACAAACAACACAGGTGCTCCCCATGGAGAGTGACTTGGCCGAATAAATCGTATACCGAACGAATTTAAATGGTTACAAACTATCAAATAGGGTAGAAAATGAGTATCGAATCAAAGGCTAGAACATATAAGGGATTTAACAGATGCACATAGATGCGGATCAAGTGCCATAAGAATCCTTACAAGAAAGGATAGAATATCTATACCGATAGGAAACGCAAACGAAAGAACCAACAAGACACACAATGACACAAGAATAAACAAGCGCACCACAAAAGAAAAAGAAAAAAAACACATATCTAATAACGATAGGTATCAAAAGAGATAGAATTCTTATACCAGTAATCGACTTTACCCGAAAGAACCAACTAAACATTTTTTTAACAATCATTTTAAAACAAGGAAATTATTTAAATATAAAAAATCATTTTAAATATAACAATCATCTTAAATATAATCTTTATAAAATTCATCTTAAACATAGTTGTCATAAAAAAATTCAGAAACAGTTATTTAACGGTATGTCGCATCTTACCATTATGAATCATTTTAAACCTACTTTTCATAAAAAACAATCATCAAGCATATTAAAATAGTTCCCGTCTTATAAAATCATTTAAAAATATATTAACTGTCACTCTGGTGTCACATCATTTCATAAAATAGACTGTAACACATTTTCTTTTAAAAATTGAAAAGACATTTACATAAAAGTGACATCGTAATAAATTTAATCAAAATTGTTCTCCTAAACATCTTCAAGATATATTTCAAAATGATTTCATACTTCATTATCATTATAAAAATATGTAGCTCAAGCAAAGGACATCGTAGCATCAAAAGGGATTGCAAAATACGTATGGTGGACTCTAAGGAAAATTATTGTTTAAAGGCGAAAGAGAAAGTAAATGGAACGCATATATAGGATAACGTCAAACAAACACGTACAAGGAAATTCATGGCGTGGAAATTAGGTTCACTACGAAGAATGCAGAAGAGACGGATTCCATACTAATAATCAAGAGGAAATAGAGAATTAATTAAGCATCAAGCTACTAGCATATAATGACATGATTTCGAAAACCAAGGATATATAAAGATGGGAGAAATATCTGTTACTACTTGTTACGAACAACTTGAGCTTGAAAGAAAAAAAATCTGATATTCATACGAGTAATCAATCCAAAGAAAAAACCAATGAAATGTACCAATATCCAAATAAGCAGATCCAAACCACCAATATATATCAAGACGCTGAAAGGGAAAGATAGATCATCCATATCGACATGGTACGAATAAGGAATGCTAAATGAGAGTAAGATCTCCGAACGAATAGTCGAGCAACCGAACACTTATTAATCATAATAGTAATAATAGATATCCAAGTTATTCATAATAGTTAGGTAGAGAGGAAACTTGTTGACTTGCAAACTAAAGGCCACTAAAGCGCTCATTAGTTAAGAGAAAGAATTCTTTACTTATTACAATTTCATTCATTATGAATGCACATTCACAATATCTTACCACTACACATTACAAACAACACCGATCAATGCTATCATGGTCACAAGTCTACGTATGTGATACTTCTTATTAATTAAGTTGGAGTCAACCATAACTGATAAGTGATCCTTTTCCACGTGTACTTACTTCCAAGACCACACATCTCAATGACTACACACAAATATACACATATACCACATAGCAATTACATGACCCCAATATAACACAAGCACGACATTCTATCAAAGCAATATATATATCCAAAAGACAAAAAGAAAATAAAAGCCTTACAGTACCCCCAAAATACAAAATATCTGAATGAAATCATCAATAATAGCAATGTGTCGAGGTAAAAGATGGTTTTAACTTATGTTGGGCCCCGCTTGGGTTTGACTTTGCTTTCTCAAGAGTCACCCGACTCCGCGGGTCCATGCCTACTACGAGCATCTGATAGGCGATCTGAGTCGGCCATCTCCCCTGACTCTTCTATAACTAGCCCTTCTTCTCATGGTTCTTTAAAATGGGGAGGGGTGGGGGGGGGGGGATCTTCTCATTTCGGTCTCCTCTTCTGGATCTTTTGACATCAAGAAGCTCGTAGGTCGAATTAAAACTCAGAGAAAGAACAAGCAAAAACCAAAAATGCCTAGATAGCAAAACACATAGATCCTATTATGCAGCTATATGAAGGAATATTGGGTTATAGTCTATGTCAAACCACCTACTTCTCAATAACCAATGGCTCTGATACCAAGCTGTCACACCCCGCCAAGGCGGAAACACGAGGCCGTAAAGAAGAATGGATATTACTCAATCACAATGGTGTCTATATAAAGAACTACAAAGCATAAATGAAACCATAAGGTATATACGCGAGGTGTTATCAAATACACAAAAAGCATAAAAGATAATAGGCATTTGTATTAAGCAGAAAGGGGTTCACTTCAAATCCAAGACATGAAACATCAAAATAAACTTAATCAGTTCATATCAACAACATTCATATTCATGCATGCATGAATAAACTAGGAGATTTAAACTCCGCAAGCAGCCTTTTCATGTCTCTCTAGCCATCTCTTATTCTTAAGATTCTCATGTATGCTCACCTATAAAAATGAGCCTAAAATGTCAAACAAGGGTTGGATAGTGTAGTAAATAGGTTTACGACCACATAATTCAAATTTCTATCAATTACTGAGATTAATAAAAGCAAGGTAGGACAAATATGAACCATCATGCACTTATGCTAACATGCAATCTAATCATCATATCAAATCAACAAAATCATATACTGGGTAGGCGTACCCCGCTGATCCAATCAAACACTTGACATGCCAAACACAGTACATGCAAGTAAATCACACAAACACTTGACATTGCTAAAACAGTACATGCAAAATAATCACATCCTTGACTGCCAAACACAGTACATGCAAGTAATTCACAACAAACATGTAACACAAGGTCATATAATAGTCATACAATATCCATACTCAATTTCCTGTTTTACCTTAATTTCCTACAAAACCTTGGAAAAAAATTGGTAAACCTTTTTGCATAAAAACTATATACTAACTTTATATTTATAACTTTGCTTTTCACTCCAAAAATATTTTCTATATTTAGAAAGTTCATTACTAACAATCATATTTCACAAACCTAGGTCACTTCTAATATGACACACTTTCCATATTAATCCATCATATAATTATCCACATATTGACGTAGCAATGCATGCTAATCTCAGTCAACATTTCATTGTACACTACTTGTGAACGAAATGGAAATAACCCTTAATATCTCAAACTCATTCAAAAATGAGATGAACACGCACCTCAGAATGACAATCATACACACAGATAAATTCATATAGATCACAACTATAGCACATACAAACACTTAGTCAATTTCAAAAGTATGACTAACCTGATCAAATCATGGGTCACAGAAATTTCCCGAGGACTTATCCTAAACTTTGTTTCTACTTGTGGGATGATTCTGTACCAAGGGTAGTTTGGGATCAAATGTTGTCCATGGACTTTATCACCAAAAATACCTATTCTAAAGTGGTATACATGAAATAATTGATAGTGTGAGAATTATGAAATAAGAGAGCCATGGAGGCTTTTTATAGGCATTTCTGGTGAGCAAAAAACTCGCAGCACTTTATTTATTGTGCTTTGTACTTTGGACTGAGAAGTGTGCCATACTTTTTTTACAAGTGTGGCAACCCAATACTTAGGGAATTTACAGCTTCCTGACTTTTTTTTCTAAGTTGTAGATAATTAAATTTCTTTTCCGTGGCCTATTTAATCGCGTCAAACGGAGTTCGTATGACCGAGTTATTACCAAAACAGTGGATAGGTGTCAGGAGATCTTTAACTTGAGTTTACTTCTTCATTTAAGCTTCGTATCTTTGTGTTTTCTTCCATTTTCTTTCACTACACGTACCATGAACCTACTAATATATATACATTAACAAGCGCAAAATAACGCATATACAAATTGCTATAAAATGAGCGTTATCAAACCCCCCACACTTAAACCTTGCTTGCCTTCAAGCAAATCTAAGAAAAGAAATTTATAAACAAGGGATTTTTTTTTGAAAATATCGAAAATATTATTGGTTCTATAATAAATAAGCTCAAAAGCGCAAACACCTCCCACACTTAAAAGTTTGTTTGTCTTTAAGCAAAATAAACATAGATAAGCTTTACAAAACAAAAATAAAATTATGAAAATTATTTTTGAATTTTTAATATGTGAAAAACAAAGATGTTTGACAATACCCAACGTTTCTCAAGTTGTAATAACATGACTAAGTGCCTCACGAATAAGGAAAAGTATAATTCACTCAAACAATCGTATATGATGTAATAGGGGGTAAAAGAGAAATCACACTCAATTACTCAGACATGATTCATTAAGTTACCATAGGCTTGTACAAGAAACAAAACTGCACTGACGTGGCGTAAGCACTAGGTATAAATATCAAAAGAGGGTTTCTATTCAGGTTGTAACGTTAGGCTAAAGGTTAATAAAGGAATTGATTATGTATGGGTAATTTATTGGAATTAGTTTTATAATTAAAATACTTGTTGACAAGTCCAAGAAACCTATGTTGCTAGCACTAAACATACCACAAACCCGTGAGGTTATTGAACAACAAAACCTCGAACTCGTACAAATGATATATCAATACGCCTCACAAGCAACCAACATCTTAACTATTATTCACACTTCACTTTTTTTCATCTTATTTTCTTTTTCTGATTTTTTTATCACTTTTTATACCCTTTTTTCTTCGCATTTTTTTCACATAGCTAACAATTCCTCCACACTTAGTATAAGCATACACCACCAAAAAATACAAAATACGAAGGAGCTCATCTTCACATTTCGTTGAAATGGCCCAACACTTATAACAAAATGCAAACAAAACTATAAGCAAAAACCAAACAATCATACCGAGTAACTAGCAATCAACCATTTAGACTTTCGACAAGAGGTAAGGCTAGGCTAAATGTTATATATTTTTGTAAAATTTTTTTGTTTTAGTGGATGTAAGAAAAATGAATAGAATGGCTCAGCGGGTTAAACTAGGGGTATCTAGCACTAAATATGAGTGCTACATAAGGGTTTTATTTGGGTGGTTAGCTAATCAGTGTAATTAGCTAAAAGAATAAATAATATGTCAAATGGATGGACTAATTTGGGTTAAATCCTAAGTTGCCTCTTTATCACATAAAAATACCTATATCACCCAAACGTGATCTCACTGCGGTCTCGTAATGATTTCAAGCACAAGTTCTAGAATCAATAAATCACCGGCACACTCATACAATTTTTAAACCGATACCAATGCTCCAGAAAAGGCGACAACCTACAAATACACAGCCGTAACGACGGATGAGACACTTGCAATTGCATTCAAACCTTAACTCGAGAAAGCTAAAGGTAAAAATTATCTTAGGTATCAAAGATAGTAACCTGAATTCCTTCAGATCTAAACCTTACATTTTTTGGGGTGATTGATATAAATGCGCAAGTAATGTCATCGATCCTAAGTCGGATCTGCTCTATCAATCGGGACACATCTCTGATTTCAAAAACTTTATTTATTTACTAAGTTTTATTCTAATATATTACCCTAAGTGGCAAAAGAATTAAAGATAAATTAGATTTTTATATTACAGAGGACGAACAAAAGTTTATACTTTTAATAATGAGTCTGATTTTCCAATTTATTTAACCCTCCGCCCCACACTTAAGTTGAGAATTATGCGTAATTAAAAAATAACTTAAAAGTGGGACAAGCGGGGAAATTAAATATAAGAGAAACGAGACTTCCCGAGGCTCGTAAGTGTTCGGTTGAATTCTGAAAGATATGGCACCAAACGGAGCGTCACCATATGCATGTGAAGTCAACCATATATAATATTATGCTCCAAATATATCACATCCCCAAGTGATAAGTTATCACCACCATCCA
>BQNB010177940.1:0-12919 GCA_026074375.1 Tanacetum coccineum
CTAGACCTCCCCTTTCATACCAAAGCCTCACACACAACCTCTGCTAACACTAGTGCCCTTGGGACTTTTCCAACATAGTTTGCATAATCAATTCCTTTAACCTTTCTTTTTCCTTTTAGCTTTCAGCCCTTTAAGTGCTTATTCTGGCTTATTTTTAAGCCCTTTTTTAAATCTTTTATTTTTCTTGCATTCTACTCAGTTTAAGCTATTTTCCAACATTTTTCCAGATTTTTCTCATATTGTTTACTATTTTTTATCATTTTTTCTTTTAAAATCAGTTTTTAATTCATAAAAAATTTCAAAAAAATATAATTTTTTTAGAAAATTTTCTTTTATCATTTTGCACTTAGGAAAATTAGTTTTGCTTTCGTAGGGTTAATTTTGCAATATTTGAGTTTTTAAAGAACGGGATTCGTACCTCGTTCTTGTTTTCTTCGTTTTTTCACTTTAAAATCTTTTGTTTTAGGATTTTCTTTAATTTTCCTTTTAGTTTAGTCATTTAGGATAATTAAAGCTTAAAAAATCAATTTAGGGTTTAATTTTTGATAATTTAGTTTTTTTAAATCGCGTTTTAAAGTCCCCGTTCTCGTTTTTAGCTTTTAATCACTTTTAGCTTTCGTTTTTAGTTTTTGTTTAATCGTTTTTGCATTTTAATCGTAGAATTAGAAAAACCAAATCCAAAAATCCTTAATCCATTCAATTCACGCGATTACAAACGTTCTCGATTTTTAATTTGCACCTCGTAGGGAGACGACCCGGGTAGATTTTTGAAGGATTTTGTTTTGGATAGAAACGAATCTTTTGAAAGCCTTTCGGAATACTTACTATTGATATTTATCCTTACGTATTTATATTTGTTTATTATTTATATATATACAAAAGGGTGAGATCATTTGCCGATTTTGCAAATTACCACGCGGGGAATTTTGTGATTAAAGGGATGTCGTCCCAGCAAAAGAACAAGTTTTTCAAGGATGTTAAACACTACTTTTGGGACGACCCCTATTTGTTCAAAATATGTGCGGATCAAGTGATCCGGCGGTGTGTCTCGGGCCAAGAAGCTATTGATATCCTCAAAGCTTGCCATAGTGGACCCACCGGGGGACATTACGGTGCCAACTACACCGCCAAAAAAATTTTTGACTCAGGATTTTATTGGCCAACTATTTACCGAGATGCCCATGACTTGGTCACCCGATGTGACACTTGTCAACGTCAAGGAAAAATTTCGCAACGTGATGAAATGCCACAAAATTCCATCCAAGTTTGCGAAATCTTTGACGTGTGGGGCATCGATTTCATGGGGTCGTTCCCGTCTTCACGAGGGAACAAGTACATACTCGTGGCGGTCGACTACTTGTCAAAATGGGTTGAAGCGAAAGCGCTACCCACCAATGACGCCCGAGTTGTTTGCAAATTTCTTAAATCTCTCTTCGCCCGATTCGGTACCCCTCGTGCTATCATAAGTGATCGCGGAACCCATTTTTGCAATGACCAGTTTGCAAAGGTCATGCTTAAATATGGAGTCACTCACCGTCTCTCCACCGCGTATCACCCACAAACAAGTGGGCAAGTTGAGGTATCCAATCGTGGCTTGAAATGAATTCTTGAAAGGACCGTAGGCGAGAACCGTGCCTCTTGGTCGGATAAACTAGATGAAGCACTTTGGGCCTTCCGCACGACTTACAAAACACCCATCGGGTGTACTCCATACAAGCTCGTGTACGGAAAGGCGTGTCATCTACCGATCGAGCTCGAGCACAAAGCCTACTGGGCCTTGAAGCATGCTAACTTTGACCTTTCGACCGCGGGTGATCACCGCAAAGTTTAACTCAATGAACTAAATGAACTTCGTGATCATGCCTATGAGAACTTTTTGATCTATAAAGAGAAAACAAAGAGGATCCATGACTCAAAGATCAAAAACCGCATTTTAAACGTCGGTGATCAAGTCCTCCTCTTTAACTCTAGATTGAAGAAGTTCTCGGGTAAGTGGAAATCCCGTTGGTCCGGACCATTCACCATTTCCCATGTCTTTCCATATGGCACCGTTGAGTTATCCCAAAACTTGGGGCCAAACTTCAAGGTGAACGGTCATCGAATTAAGCACAACTTTGGAGGGGACGTACCATAAATGGTTGTCCCGGATATCCAAACCTTCCCCAAGGACAAATGAATTCAGGGATTGGGTCAAGCTTAGTGACCCTAAACAAGTGCTTCGTGGGAGGCACCCCACGCTTATCCGTGGTTATATTATGTAGTAATGAATAAGTGTTTTTGTTGTGAGAGGCTTGCCTCTTTCCTTTCTTGTTTGCTTGTGTTTTTGTGATTGTCCAGGATTGTCCCGGATTTTTGAAGCCTCTCATGCTCGTGGTTTTGTCCTTCGATCACAAGAGCTTCAAATCCTCAGCTTCATTTGGGAAATCCAATATCCTAATCTAATCGACTAACGTTTATCTTTAAGCATACTTAATAAACGGCTTAGGATTTACGTAGAGACCCTTCTAAAAATATTGAGGACAATGTTTAATTCTAGTATGGGGGGATCTTCGATTTGATTATGCCTGCAGCCGTTGTTTTCACGTAATCCCGTTTTTACCACCAAAATTTCAAAAAAATGAAAAAATTTAAAAATTTTCAAAAATAAAATAAGTGTTTTGTCATAATTTTGACTTTCTTGCTGGGTAGAATAAGAATAAATTTTGACTCGATCGAGCGTGTTGAGCTCTAGCTTGTTCCTTAACTTTTAGACTAAGCGTTCGCGAATATTCGCGAAGAACGAAAAATGATAGAGTTAAGTATGAGTTGGATGCTAAACAAGGATTATTTGGAAATCTTAAGAGCTCATGTATGTAATTTGTGGCTTTTTCTCCCATAAGCTTCTAACCGAATTAATATACGTGCTATTTTTGGAGATTAAACTTAAATCAACAATTTTTATGTAGTTAATAGCAAAAATTTTAGTCTTAGTTCAATCTTATACTTAAATTTTTCAAAAAGAAGTCTTCTCTATATCGTAAAAAAAATGATAATATGTTGAAAAATGAAAAAATATAATAAATATAAACTGTGGGCTGATAAAAGTTTGTTGTATCTTGCCGGCTCACAACCGATGTTACAGCCTTCTAAAGAAAGCCCATAGTAAGAATAAAAATCCGAGACTGATAAAAGTTTGTTGCATCTTGCCGGCTCACAACCGATGTTGCAGCCTTCTAAAAGGTCGAGGGTTACAATTGCATCAATGTTTAATAGTAAGTGTGAATTAATAAATAGATCTCTTTTTGTTAAATTTAAATATGCTTTTGAACTTTGACTATTCTATTTTAAGCTATGTGTATACGGGAAACCTAAGAGTTTTTGAAACCTAAGGTCCGTGAGTCCCGATACTAGTCTCTGTGGGGTGTCAAAAGCCTGGTCACTTAGCCGCAAGGTTGGGATGTGCCGAGACGAAAGTCGCTACATGGGATGATCTCGCCTTCAAACTCATTATTCTCGGGTGGAACGTGAAGCATAGAATTTTGCAAAACGTTGATCCATGGTTGAAATTCAAAATGGCACATTCACCTAATATATAATAATTGTCGGGAGTGAAAAGTTCACAAGTTACAAATATGAGTAGTGTTAGCATCTGAACTTATACTTAACGGTGATTTCGTTTTAAGCTTGGTTTGGAATAAATGAAAAGTCGGGAACGATGAATTTATCCTTTTTGGGGCATTTTAGGATTAAAATGCATCTTGTTCTATGATCCCTAAAAGTTATAAATAACGAAAGTCAAATAAGTTAGTTATTTGCTTAAAAAGAAAAAAATACAAAAATATGTGTAGAAATAAGTGTATATATTTAAAAATGGTAAAGACGGGGCTTTTCAAAGCTATTGATTCTTTATTTCCCCTCGATGAACACTTAGCTACTTTTCGAGGTAATTAGTCGAGGGGGGTTGAGATTCTTAGTTTTCTAAGTGCTTACTTATAGCATTGCGTGAGGACACGACAATGTCTTAGTATGGGGGATTTTCGTATGTGTTTAATTACACATACCTTTGACCACTAAAACGGACTTAAATGGCCAAAAACGTATCAAAAATACCTTGTATTTGTATGTTTTGCATTTGTATTGTGCAGGTAACGGATAATAAAGAAAAGGACAAAAACAAAGCCAAAAATGATAAAATCGAGCACGAGAACGGAAAGAGCGTGAAGAGAAGTCAAAGTCAAAAAGTCAACCGAGGTCAACCCAAGTCAAAGCAAATACAACTTCAAGGACTGAAGTTGCAATAATGCTATATATAACTTTAGGGGCCATTTCTGCCAAACCCTAAAGTTATATAGTCACAAGGACTTAACCTGCAAATGAACATAACACTTTGAGGGGTGATTTCTGCCAAGTCTCCAAAAACTTTGCACACAAGGACGATGGATGCAATAAAGATATAAGAGTTTAGGGGCCATATTTGTCAAACTCTCAAAACTCTCACCCCTGTCATTACCCAAAACAGATAAACTTACTTTCCCGCCAATATTGCCCTGTTTATGTATCTTCAACCCTGCACCACCCTGCAACTCCAAGCCAAAAATATCACCTCCCACCTCTGCCCCACATCACATGGGGCACATTTTCCACCTTGGCAATCCCCATTAACATCATTGGGCATTAAAAACGACAAGGAATTGAAGGGTTTAGATCGAATGCTTAGGGACTACTCAAAATTAGATGGCTTAGATGATGATTGGACTTGTCTCACACAACAAACACACATGGTTTCCCTCTCACAAAAGAAACACAGGAAAGAAGAAGTCAAGACCCCCAAGACCTAGAATCTTCTTAGTTCTTATATAAATAGGACTTGTGTAAGCCTGAGGACAGAAGTAGTTTTAACCTAGTTAGTAGTTTTCTAAGCTTAAGTAGTATAATTTTTAAACATTGTAACTTTCTTTTGAGAATTAATGAAATTTCAATTTTAGCTTAAAATCTATTGTTCTTAAATTTGTGTTAAAAAATTGTTTCATAAGCTCTTATTAAGCTCTTTATAAACTGTTTTCATTAAGTAATTCAAGATATTAAGTGTTAAGAAAATTCACCAAAAAATCACCCCAAAACTTACCACGGCTTATTTTTGGATGATAAGCCAAAAAGGGATGGGATTATGGACTCTTACTAGCTTGTCTTTGACAAGCTAGAGCTTGTAGATCCTTTTGTTTACCCTGTTTGTGCAAGGGGCTTGTAAGTTTCCTTTTTCTAATTTTTGGCTTATTTACTGTTCATCAGCTTAATTTGTGCTTATTCCTGCTTCTGCTTGCTTATTTATATGCCTTTATGCTTGTTTGACCTTATTTGTTGCTTATCTATCACAAGTTTAAATTTTGCTTCATAAACTGCCTTATATGCCCTCGATTATGCTTATTACTTATTTGCTCTTGTCAGTGCTTATTGCTTTGTTCTTATTGCTTATTTTAGTTTAACTTTACTAGTTTATTATCTGTTTTTAAGAAATCTTGCTTGAATTTTAGTTAATCAGCCTAAAAAGTGATTTTAAGAACCTAAAAGGGTGTTTGGCACAAGGTGCCAAAGTGGGTCAAATGGGTGTTTAAAAAAATGTGTGTCACTTTGCCAATTTTGACAAGCATTTTATTAATCAAAATTTGCTGTTTTCAAAAGTTTTTAAGTTTCAAAGCTTGATTTTAAGGTTTTTCTATAAGTCATTTAAGTCTGTGGTCTTTAAAAAGGTTTTAAGAGCTTATTTGCTTAAGCTGTCCAAAGATTCATTTTAAGGCTTGTTTTAGAATTGTTTTAGTGTCTAAATACAGTATGCAAGTTTGGTTTAAGAGTCTTCAAGTTTGTTTTAGGATATAGTGAAATCTGTCAAAATTTCACTAAGTGTTGAGAAAAGAACAATCAGCTTTTTCATTTGCTTATTATTACTTATCCTTTATTTCAAAGTGTGTTTTGAAAGTTGATATAAGCTCTTTGAGGCTTAAAGTTTATCTGTTTGTAGGTCTTAGATCCATAAGGATCTGTTTGCATGCTTATTTTTAAGCTCAAAATGTAGGATCTGTAAAGACTTCAAACAAAATTTTCTAAGTATTGTGATCTGAACAAATGGCTTTTTCATTAAGCTTTTTGATGGCTTATTTGTGTTTCAAACTGTTTTCTGTTTGCTGATTATTAAAGCTTATTGTTTAAGCTTTTCAAGGGTATAGCCCTTAGAACCATAAGGATCTGTTTTCTAGCTTATTTTTAAGCTAGAAAAGTCCTTTGTGGCTGTTTCATTGACAGTTTTGGTCAAATAAGCCCAATTGCTTATTTTAGCTTATCTGCTTATTTGCATTTGCTTATTTAGATTTAGAATTGCTCATTAGGTTAGGTTTAGCCTATTTTAGCTTATCTCCTTTAGGTTAAAGCTTATTTGAGCTTATTTGCTTTTAATTTAGAATTTTTTAGTCTTTTAGTTAATCTGACATTTTCAGCTTATGTTAGCTTATTTTCTTAGTTTAATCTTGTTCATTCATGCTTATTAGAGTAGTGTAGTATTTGTTTAAGCTCATTTGCATTCTTTGTTAGCTTATCTGTCTCAAAAAGAATAACAGTTGCAATTCTTAAGCCTTTAGCATATAAAAGCATTCTGTCAACTTTGTTTGCTTATTTCGTGCTTATTTCCAAGTTATAAATTTTTTGTCTTTGTTAAAGTTGCTTGTTTACAGCTTATTTATAAGCTGTGTAAAAAAGTTTTTATAAAAAACAAAAGGGGAATTGGGAAAGTTGAGGGTGAGCAGGACTCGAACCCTCAACCTCAACCCATTTCAACCCTTTAACACACACACTCTTTCCCGCTGTGCCCTTGGGACTTTTTCGTTAAAGTCTCAAGGGCTTTGGTATTTAACACCTTATTGAGCCCTTAATCCTATAAATAAGTCGTAGCTTATTTAGGGGCTTTTTGAGCTTATTTGACCTGCTGGTTAAACCAGCTATTTTTCCTAGGCTTGTCTCACCATTTAAGACTTTTCATGTTTTTTTAGAATTTTTTATAACTATTTGATATTTTTAATCAAATTTCGAAGCTTAAAATCTTAGGAAATCATTTAAATATAGTTAAATTAATTGGAACAATATAAAAAATAGCTTTTAGATTTAGAATAAATATTTTTAGGTTTACAAGCTTTAAAATTAATTTTACCACTTTTAGATTTTAATTTTGATTTTTAGCTTTTTAAATTAATTTTAAAAAGTAGATTTTTATTATAAAAAGTAGTTAAAATAGTTTTCTTAATTTTTATCATATTTTAGACTTTTCTAAGGTAGAAAATCATTTTTTGGAATTTTTAGGTATTTATTTGCTATTTTTTAGGATTTAAATAGATTAAATTAGTTTTTAATTCATAAAAATTATTAAAAAGCCAAAAAAATATAAATATTTTTTATAAAATTTTCTTTTATCATTTTAAAGGTTTAGAAACTACGTTTTCATTTTTAGGGCTTAATTTTGATTTAGATGATAATTTAGCACGTTTTTAGGATTCTCGTTTTGCGTTTTTAGTTTTAAATTAGTGCCCTTAATTGTTTTTAGTGTAATGTGCTTTAATTTCCCATAGAGTTAGAAAACCAATCAAAAATCTTGTTCCATTCAATCATCGATTATCAAACCGTCTCGACTTTCCAATTCACTCCTCGTTGGGGATAAACGACCCGGGAATATCATATACTACTTCCGGTTTCATTGATTTTCTTTCTTTGAACTTTTAAAGGGTAACTTGAATTGTTTTGAGTAATATAAGTATTTATAATATATGTTATTTGTATGTGTATAACCTAAAAAGAAAGCTATCAATTTTTAACATACCAAACGTCCTATTATTCGTTTGTTTATGATCTTATATTTGTTTATGTTTGTCTATCATATCTTATTATTATATAGTTGATGTGTGCTTAAACACACATCATTTATACCCTAGAAATCACTAATAAACGGACTAAAAACATGAAATATGCTTAATATTATTGCAAATATGTTTGGTTTGTGTTTTTATGTCTTGCAGGTATAAGGGATTGAAAATAAAGCAAAAACGGTGACTTTTGGTTAAGATTTGAAGACGTTTACTCGTTTTTCGAGATCAAGACGAGGTCAGAAATATTCCTCGAGCATGCCATTGGAAAGAGCACGAAAAATCGAGTTTAACGGTGCCTTCATCTTTTATTGGGCCGGCTCGACACCATTTATATGTGTCAGACCGACCCATATTTTTATAAAGCGAGCACATTTGCTAAACTTATAATTCAGCCCAACACAAGAAATGCAAAGAAATGAATCAGCCCAGAATTGAAGTTCAAACTCCAGCCCAGGAAGCACACAAGCCTAGCTATGTGATAAGCCCAATTTTTCATTCTATTGCGGCTTAGAATATACGCACAAAGGGATATAAAAATAGGGAGCAACAGACTTGGAAAGGGGATCTTATCCTTTTTTTGGTCTTATCTTTTCTTTTGTCTTTCATTTTTTGAGGCGTAGGTTAGATTTAGTTTAGCACTAGATAGGAGTAGATTATAGTTTCTTTTGGTTTCGTTTATCAAAGATTTCGTAGCGGTAATAGATTATATTTCGAGCTTCTGGTAGATCTTATTTCTTTGTTTCGTATCAGCTTATTGTAATGAGATTGTGGCTTATTAATGGAAGAAGTTTTGAGGTTTGATGTGCTTAATCTAGTTCTACTCATTTCATCTTTTCGGTTTGATTTCTAGTTTGTTTATCGATACATACCAAGTCTCGAATAAGCTCATCCATGCTTATTTTGAGAACTTATTATTCTCATCTTATTTGTTTAAGCTCTTGCTTATTATGTTGCTTTCTTAGTTGTTAGCTTATTTCGAGAACTTATTATTCTCATCTTATACCAAGTCTCGAAGAAAGAGTGGATCTCATTTAGTTGTTAGCTTATTTAGAGTTTGTCTCGGTTTAGCTTATTTTAGACTAAGTACTAGCTAGTTATTATGATGCTTATTGGTGTTGCTTATTGGTTGGTTGTTGTAGATTAAAAAAAAATCAAAAAAAAAATTAAAAAAAAGTAATAAAAATTTGGCACCCCTGAGAACCGAACCCAGGTCCTCCCAGTTACACCACCAAAGCCTTAACCAGTGTGCTAATGTTACTTTTGATTAATAGTTTGGCTTACATCCTATTTAAGGGTTGTTTAGACTAGGTAATTTTATAAAAGCTTATTCGATTTTGCTTAATAGTGCTAGCTTATTCAGATTTTTAAAAGCTTATTGGTAATTTTTGCAGCTTATTAAGAAGTAGAACTAGCTTTTAGCTTTTGGAAATTTTAAATTGGGTTTTACAATAGCTTATAGCTTTTTAGTTTTGAAAATTAGCTTTAAAATAATCCGAATAGATCGTAGCTTGTTACTTATCGAGATTGTTTATTGTCTTAACCTTTGTTGGCTTATTGTTTGATGAACCCGGTTTAACTCATGAGGCGAGGAGCTTAAGGGTCTAGTAAGCTAACTTAATATCTTAAGTTTAATGCTTAAAAGCTCCTAAACTTAAATATTTTGATAGTTTATTAGATCGGGTGGTCTTATTAGTTTTGGTTTCGTCATTCGGGTTCTATCTCCTTTCTCTTTTCAATTTCATTTAGTAGTATAATTTAGATTAGTTTAATATGCCTTTTATTGCTTGTTCGTTTATTATGATTAGCGAGTAGATTCCTTATGCTTGTTAAGTGATTAGTGGATAGTGAATTAAGTGTGGAATTTAATAAGTGATTAGTGATTAATAATTTGCAAAAAAAAATTATTTAGATTAGTGTTTTATTTAGTCGAACGGGCAAAAGCCGTAAGATTAAGTAGGCATTAATCTAGTGATTAATATCTTGCTTAGAAGTTGTTTTCAATATTAAGCCAACGTTTTGAGGAAACGATTTATTAAACGGATATTAATTCGTCATTAAGATCTAAAACTTTACACTTAAGAATCTATTCACTTCTACTTGACAAGCATATTTCTCTTTATATTCTTCATTTTTAGTAGCTTGCTTATTATTTAGTATAATCTAGTTTATCGATTTCATTAGTATTAATTAAAAACCAAAAATTAAAAGATATTCAAGCATCAAATAAGAAACATTAACGTAAATCTCCATTCAATTCTCGTTGGGATACGACTCCGGGAGATTTAATTATTACTTTTCCTAAAAGTAATTCTTATTTCTAACGGGATACTTGATATTATATACATACGGCTAGTACGTATTTATACGATATCAAAATGGCGCCGCTGCCGGGGAGAGTTGTACGATTTTCACGTTTTGTTTCGATGTTGATGCCTTGAAGATCCTTTCTCTATTGAAAGTTTAATTTCGTACTTATAAAAAAATAAAAATCCAAAAAAGTATTTTCTATTTCTATTTTCTTTTCTTTTATATAAAAATTTTAAAAATAACAAAAATATTTTTATTTTATTTTATTATCTTTACAAAAATTCAAAAATAGTTTCTAATTCTATTTTATTTTTCTTTTAAATATATATTAGAAATATAATAATAAAAATATATATAAAAAATTATTCGTTATCCTCTCTAGCGTTTAATTCTTATCTATTTCTCTTCTCTTATTGTTTAATTCTTCACGATGTTCTTTTCCCCGTTACCTACACCCTGCGGGGGTAGTGACTCTCTCGTGAAAGAGACCGACATCCTTCTTTCTCATTTTAATGATATCTCACCTAGTTATAAGACATTTTGCTTTGATATCGAAGAGAAGAGTAGTGGCAGTACCACTTCTCATTCTAATCATTCTCTTTCTGAATACGAATCAATATGTTTTGATGTCAATCATATCGAAGAGAAGAGTAGTGGCAGTACCACTACTCATTCTGATCTTTCTCTTCTTGAATATGAATCATTTCATTTTGATCTTTCGATTGATCCGTTTCCTCCTGCCGATAGGAGTGATTTTTATCATGAGGAGTTCGCCGATGAACTCGCTGACATCATATCTCCACCAGAGTATGATCATTTTTACTTTGATCTCGAGGACGATCCAGTAGAGTTGACTAGACTTTTTAAGGAAAATATATCTGAAACGTCGCCTAAGGATCTTACACGTCATGAGCTTAATGATTTACGTCTTCTCTTATCTGATTGTGACTCTATTTTTTCTGAGATCGAATTTCCCGAGATCGATCTTTTAGTCTCATTTCCTTCCGAAAATGAAGACAAAGTTTTCGATCTCGGAATTCTCATTATTGATGAAGTTTTCTCGGAGGTGGTAAGATTTGATCCTTTCCTCTCCCTGACTCGGTTAATATCTATGACGAGGGTGATGGAGACCCCATCTTCTGGTTTTCATCATATGCCATTACCCCGTTCTGCTGCATACTCACCTAAAGAGGTGATGTATCGCTTTTACCATCCTCACCTCACATCGGGTGATGGATTTGACCATGGGCCTAAAATTAAATAACCGTAGAGTCAAGCTAGAGACTCGGACAAAAACAAGCGCTTCTCGGGAGGCAACCCGTGTTCTCTTTCTCTTTCTTTCTTAGCAGTAATATTATATTAATTTAGTAGTAGTATTATAATAAGTCTGGGGGCATGCTTCTTTCTATGGTTTGTGGTGCCGTTTTTGCATGCAAGATTCCCAAGATCGTGAAGACCCGTGCTTGTTTTCAATCCTCCAATCACCCGGTCTTCGATCTTCTACGTATTTTGGAATCCTCAATCCTGATTATATATATATATATTGTTTCCCTTTTCACACTTGGAATTTTTTGCATTTGCCTTTTTCATTCCTAAGTGTGGGGGTAAAACCTGACATTTTTTAACATTGAGGCCAATGTTCTATTCTAAGTGTGGGGGGATTTCTATCGAAATTGATCATACCTGTGCCTTGCTGTGTCCCTTGCAACCCCATTTTAACCTAAATACTGCTTTATTTTATGCTAAAAAAATCTCTTAGTTATTATTAGATATGTGAATAAGTAGGCCCGTAGAACTAGGGATATTTCGACTTGATCGAGTTTTGCACTCTAGCTTTCCCCGTAGCTTTTGAGACTAAGCATTTGTTAAACTTTAAAATTTTGCAAAGAACGAAAAATGATAGAGTTGAATATAAGTTAGATGCTAAGCGTGAAGTAGTTGGATCTCTTTAGAGCTCATAGAGGTTAATTATGGCTTTTTGCTCCCACCAGCTTAATAAACGTTATATAATTGTTAAATAAATAAAGTTACTTTGGTTTTTGTGATTCTTAGTTTAAATCCCTTAGTAGAGATTCCTTCTGGTGAAAGTAAGGTACACATCGAGGTTTTGTCACTGTTGTGGGGAAATAGGCTACCGATTCCTGATGGCTCGCTACCGTTGTCTAGGTAGTTAAAATACCACATTATAACATTTCTCAATTTCAGGTCATTTTACGACTCCTAATATTTGTCACTATTTATTTTGGTCTGATACGCGTTTACTTTTAATTTTACCTTTGAGCTAAACCGCGTAGACTAGAAATAACCAATTAATGTAAACGGTCATCAAATAAATTAAGGTTTACATCTTGTACATCAATTGTCCCTTTTGACTCCTTTTAGCCGCGGTTAGCAAGGAAGAAACACACAAATCCTTGAGATTTGGAGAATCACACAAATCTTGTACATCACTAGCCTAATTAAAACTTGTACTTAAGTGGTTTAGCTTAATACAATGGGAAACTAACTAGAAACCACAAAACCATCAAGTTAGGATCGGTTTTGGTTAAGTTTTAGGACTAGGAATATGCAACTAGCTCATTTCCTATAAATATACACATACTCTCACTATTCTAGACTCTTACAACTCACATACCTCTTAAACACTCTCAAACAACTAAACATATATTGCTTCCTTTGTTCGGGTCATCAAACGCAAACAAACACCTCTCATTTACTTCATTCGAACC
>BQNB010177941.1:0-10784 GCA_026074375.1 Tanacetum coccineum
CAACTAAGTACATTCCTTAATTACCCAATATTTGTATAAGATATGCTTAGATACTAGAAATCTTATGATTTGTGTGTGTGTAGCTTGCTTAGCCGCGACACTCAAGGAAGAACAAGGAACAAATGGTTATTAACCAATGGGTATTTAGCTATCTAGGAACATTAAGTACTAGTTTTAATTAAACCATAGTTGTACATGTACTTATATAAGATTTAGGAAGATTTCCTAGTTGGTTTAAAGTGTATAACCGGCCCCCTTATGGGTTATATACAAAAAATTGATTTATTTTTGTGTTAAGGTGGTAAAAGTGGGTATTGGTTTGAGTCTAGGTAGGTCTAGGTATTTCCGAGGTGTGTCCAAATGTACTTTTATTGCGAAACATAACCCTTTTACGTGACCAATAAAAATAAATCGCGTAGGCATTTCCGAGGTGTGTCCAAATGTATAGCAACTTCTTTTCTTTCACGCAATAAGCTCACAACACCAAACGTTAACAGTAAATATGGCATTTCATATGTTAGTGTGCCCCAAAACAAGGTATTATTGTCATATACCTACTACTTTCTAAATACAAAATGTTCGTTTGACAGGGTGGTCACCAACGGATTCAGACCCCGGACAGGGTTGTCAAACCCAATAGATCTATTTAATGCATTAGCGTTCACCTCGCAAGGCAATTAACGGTTCATGAAATAAGGGACTTCGACAATAGCAACTTATGCATAAACAATCTCGTAATCGGGTCCAGCATACCATAAAATCATATGTGTTCGATTTTATAAAACAAACATGCATCCCCCTCGCGGGTTTTAAAACAATTAAAAGATTTAAATGCGAGGTTGTTAGGATTAAAAATGTGGTGTCTATATGGAAATTACATTAGTTTCTATATAGTCTAAAACATAAGGACTAGAAATGTAATTAGCCTAAAGATGGCTTGTGTTTAGTCTATAAATACCCTCTCTAATCTTCATTAAAGGGGTGAACCTCATAATTGTAATTTTCACTAATCATTCAATAATAAATCACTTTCTCTCTCTAAAATGGCTTTTATATATTTTGAGTTTCCCCGACCTCCTGAGATCGTTAATCGAGAAACCTCACAAGTGGTATCAGAGCTGTAGGAGCGATTTGTGATGTTTTGGCTTATTCAGATTCAGCTTATTATGTAGCTTATTCAGTCCAGATTCGGTTATTCTGTTCAGTTCAGCTTATTCGAGCTTATTCAATCCAGATTCGGTTATTCAGTTTAGATTTTATTTACTTTCAGCATATTCAAATCTGATGTGGTTTATTTAGCAGTTTAGCAGTTCATTACGTTTACAGCTTATTACACAGTTCAGCAGTTTCATAGCTTATTTTCGGCAGTGTTTGATTTGATCGAGTTTGGCTGCTTACGGTTTTATGGTAAGATTTGTCCAAATTCGATCAGATTCGATCACAAGATGTGCTAAAACTGCTTATTTCACAATTTCGAAACTGGTAACATCAATTTCGGAAGTCAAATTCAAAGTTGACTTTTGGTCAACGGTCAAACTCGATATAATAACTGCTGGCGAGAATGATATGAATAAAAGAAGAACAGATCTGTACTTCCATGTTACACATTCTTATCTAAACAATTTGCTGCATATCATCTATATCAAAAATGCAAAAGGATGAAGATGGACAAAATTCGATAGCAAGACAAATTCGACAATCATTAATTAGATATCGAAATTGTGCCAGTCAAGAGCATATTGAGAATGGAAAAGAAAAGAAAGCAGTGAACAGATTTTTACAAAATATTTACAAACTCAAATGTTTCAACAAATTCTAAAATAAAAATGAGTTCACCACCGAGTTTCTAAACTCGGTTACTATCGAGTTTGATCCGAATCATTTACAATAGCCACAACAACTCGCAATCATTCATCACAAACCCAAACTATTCCTAATCCCATCCTCCTTTAAATCAAACCTCACCTCATCTTTACTACTACACTCGAACACAAAAAGAAAACAACAACAAGATCTCAGCTCATATTTTCGTGTTCAACAACAAGGTGGAGACCTTTAACAGATCAAACAACACGATACAGATTTGTCATCATCGATCTATAAAAGAGAAACATTTTCTTTCACTTTCCGAATATGAAGAAAGAGTTATAACAATTTTTGTTATTCTCTTTTCTTTGTTTCGTTCAGAAAAACGTAAGAAATGAAAGAAAATCCTACCGAGATCTTTGTTGCTACAAGATCTTGAAGATGAAACGATGAGATACATGTTGTTACTGTATTCATTTTTTATGGAGATATAAGGAGGAGGCTGCGTATGATTAAGTGAGATGGGTTGATGATTGTAGAAAATGAAATAGGTTTATAGGATTGAGATTTAGGTTATTATGTTTATGATTTGGTGACTGCGTATAAAGGAAAAAAGAGGGGCAAGTTTTTTTTGATGGAGCTATAAGGTGGGTGGTAGGCGAATGTTTTGTAAAATGTGTTTAGGGTTTGAGATTTGTTATGAGGAATATGTGTGGGTTTTATTACTGGGATGTAGAGTTATAAAAATGGTGTTGGGTTGAGCTTAATGAATTTTATTAGGATTTTAATATTTTTTAAGGCTGAAATATGTGACTAGCGAGAATGCAAAATGGGCTGTGAGATCCAAACTTTACTAAATTGGTCATAGTATCTAAATTTTGTTTTTATTTTGGGCTGGTATCTGAATTTATGGATTGGGCTGTGATTTTACAAATGGGCTAGACTATTATGGTTAAAAAATGCAAAAACAAAAACATCACTTATTGCTTAAAACGATCCGAATAAAAGATTCACGAAAATCGTTCAAAATGCTAGTCTCGGGATTTAATCGCAAGAAATGACTACGGGGTTGATTCATTATTTCTTATTCAAGATTGTAGTACTATTTCACGGGGAAGTGTACTTATTTCGTTTTCAAGTCTTTCTACCTCTTCAACGAAGATGACTTGTTCGAGCATATACGGATTATGACGAAGACTTGGATATCTAGTTACTTTTGTGATTCTTTCTCTCTTTACCCACAAAGTAGCTATCACTTTAAGGAGTTACGTTGTAGCGCCTTCCGCTAGACATTTCTTAAGATTCAAAACATGAAAAGTGCTATGAATCTCTTTCAACTCTTCAGGTAACTCCAACGTATAAGCTACAAGACCAACTCTAGCTAGAACTTAATGGTCCATGTAACGTGGGACTTAACTTCTATCTAACGCTTTCCTAACGCAATAGCGCCTTTCAGGCGATACCTTGAGCAGTACCATATCACCTACTTTAAATTCCAACGGCTTAGTTCTTCTATCTGCGTAGCTTTTCTGGTGACTATGGGCGGTTAACAAACAGTTCTTAATCTGGATGATCTTCTCAGTCGTATCATGGATCAATTCTAGACTGGTGAATTGGCTATCCCCAACTTCACTCCAGCACACAGGTGATCTACATTTCCGTCCGTACAAAGCCTCATATGGTGCAGCCTTAATGCTCGCGTGATAACTATTGTTATATGAGAACTCGACCAATGGCAGATGGCGATCCCAACTACTTCCAAAGTCGATCACACAGGCACGCAACATATCTTTCAGCGTTTGTATTGTCCTTTCGCTTTGACCATCCGTTTGAGGGTGGTAAGCGGTACTCATATCCAAATTCGTCCTCAGCGCTTTCTGAAGCGATTTTCCAAAATCTCAACGTAAATTAGCTATCTCGATCTGAAATGATCAAAACAGGAACACCATGCCTACTCACAAGTTTCCTTCAAATAACAGTTGTGTTAGCTTCTCCATGCTATCCTTTTTCTTCATTGGTAGGAAATTAGCTGATTTGGTCAGTCGATCAACAATAACCCAAATCGTATCATACCCACTACGTGTTCTTGGCATCCACTCACAAATCCATAGTAAATCCTTTCAAGTTCCAAACTGGAATCTCAGGTTGTTGTAGCAACCCAGATGGTTTGCTGATGACCTCAGCTTAACCTTCGCACAAGTCAAAGACTTACTAACATACATGGCAATATCAGCTTTCATATTTGGCCACCAGTACAACAGCTTCAAATATTGATACATCTTGTCTGATCCCGGATTGATAGAATACTTAGACTTATGCGACTCATGCATAACCAAATCTCTTAATCCACCGAATTGCGGAAACCAAACACGACTTCCAAAACAACATGTTCTATCAGGGCGAAACTCAAATATTTTGCGATAATCAATCTTCCCAAATTCTCTTTCCTTACATTCTTCCTTTTCATAGCTTCCTTCTAAGCTTCACGAATCTACTTTGGTAGATCATTATGAACAGTCATCATCAAAGCTCGAACATGCAATGGCTTATTCCTTTCCTTCCGACTTAAGGCGTTAGCCACAATATTCGCTTTTCCACGATGATACCGTATCTCACAATCATAATCACTCAAACAACCTCGATCCATCTCCGTTGTCTCACAAGTTCAGCTTTTTTTTGATTCAAAATATAAGTAGGACTCTTGTGATTAGTGAAAACCGCACACTCGTTCATACAAATAATGTCCTCTATAACCTAGAGAGCAAAAACGGCTCCTAACTCCAAATCGGAGTATGTAATTCTCTACTCATGGACTTTCAATTATCTAGAAGCATATCTTATCTTATCACATTCTCTCATTGCATCAACAACGGCTCCATAACCTTAAGTGACCATAGCAATACACCAACAAAACTTTTGTCCCTCTCGGCACCGCTAAGATCGGTGCACTACACAACTTCCGCTTCAATGTCTAAAAATCTTCCTCTTCTTCTTTTCCCCACTCATATTTCTTATCTTTTATCTGAGTAACTTAGTCAGCAGCTTAGAAATCAAAGAAAATCCTTCATAGGACCCGTTGGTGCAGCCCATTCTTAATGGCTTTCGATCTGGCAGGATCAACATGAACACCACTATGATCAATCACATAACCAAGAAATTATACCAAATCTAGCCAAAATCACACTTTGAAAACTTAGCGTACAATTTTTCTTTCTTAAGCAGCTCCAAAATAATCTTCAAATGCCTTCCATGCCTTTTTTTGTCCTATTGAAATATAAACCAAAATATCAATCGATGACATAATGACAAACTATCAAGATATTGCTTACATACACGGGTTCATCAAGTCCATAAACACATCAGGCGCATTAGTCAATCCAAACGGCATCACTTGGAACTCAAAGTTACCATACGAGTTTTAAAATGCTGATAATTGAATGTCTATCTCTTTAAATGTGTAACTAGTGATTCTATTGCAAATTGATCTTAGAATACACGCTCGAACCTTGCAATTGGTCAAATAAATCGCCGATTCTCGGGAGAGGATAACGATTCTTGACAGTCAACTTGTTCAACTCGCGGTAATCTATACACATTCTAAAAGATCCATCTTTCTTCTTCACAAAAAACATCGGTGCTCCCCATGGTGATGAACTCGGATGAATAAATCCTTTCTCTAGCAGCTCTTATATTTGTACCGGTAACTCTCTCATTTCAGACGGTGCCAATCTATATGGTGCACGTGCAACAGGTGCAGCCCTTGGTACAAGATCAATTCGAAACTCTACTTGCCTCGGTGGTGGTAGTCCTGGAAAATCCTTAGGAAACACCTTAGGAATGTCACGAATTACAGGCACGTCTTCCAATCGTTTCTCCTTTGATTTCTTCTCCGTCACGTGTGCCAAAAACAAATGAGCACCTATCTCGACGTACTTACAGGATTTAATACAAGATATGACCTTTATTTGAGACACACCTTTGTTACATTCTACTATCAACACTTGTTTTCGTATGGTAATACGTACAGCTTTCTCGCCAGACAGACAATAACACATCCGTGCTTGACAATCCAATCCCATACCTATATATGACGTCCAAACGTCCCACGCTCAATGGCAAAAAGATCGATTTCAAAAAGTAAGGTTCACTAAATTCAAAGTGAACCTTTATAACAGTGTTCGTACTAACTACCCCGTCCAACAGCTAACACTACCTCATAACCAGCTCTTATTTTAACCGGATCGATATTAAGCATGGAACTAAATCTAGTATCCATAAAACTCCTATCAGAACCCGAATCAAACAAAACAGAAGCATAGCGGTTATTGAGCAGAAACGTACCAGTAACCACATTCAGACCTTGCGGCTCAGCATCCTTAATAGCATAAGCTCGACCACGAACTTCTCCAACTTCCTCTTGCTTAACCTTCCTTGGACATTGGTTCCTAGTATGACCTTGCTCACCACAATCATAACAAGTCAGAATAGGCTGAGCATTAGCACTTGTGGCAACATTCTTCTCCTTGTAATACCTTGTATGTGCCCAACAAACCTTCTCCACACAATGTACTTGACGTACACGGGCTAACATGGCGGAGTAAAACAACCGTTCACTACAAAGGGAAGTGATCCAGAAGATAACTTTCCATCAGTAAGACAGTAATCATGATACTCGTGCATCCCCTTGCTTTTATTATTCTGTAAAGTTTGTGCGTGAGTTTGTCCCTATGGTTAGACTCGTAAACTACTACTATTCCACTTTGATAGCTCTCTCATCTTTTCGCTTCTTTCCTTCTTAAATTCTTTCATCTCTTCTCTACATGCGATTCTATTCCATCAACTTAGAGCCATATCGTATACCGCTTCGTTCAGGTTATGCAGCTTTAGAAGTAGTGACTTCACCCTTGAAGTTATCAGTCAATCCCTGACGTAGAGCATCACCCCTTCACCTCTTTTAGCTCAATAACATTCTCGGATATACATCAAAAGCTTACTCTTTGGTACCTCTGAGTATAAGCCACAATGTTATACTCCTTGACCTTCAAGTTCCACAGTTCATGCTCCATTCTTTAAACGCTTATTGGACAAAATATGGCAGTCATCAACTGTTTCATCTCAGTCCAAGGCATTTGGTTTCACAGTCTCCAAACCCATGGTTGCAACCTTAGCATTCCACCAAGTCAAAGCAGGTCCTTGCAGTGTTGCAGCAGCAAACTTAACCTTCTTGCCCTCTGCACATTCACTGATTCCAAAAACACTCTCAGTTTTCTCGAACCATCTTCGTAATTCGACAGCTCCTTCAGTACCATGAAAAGCAGTAGGATTGCACTTCATAAACCCAGCAAAAGTGCACTCACGAACAACAGGTGCGGCATCTTGACCCCTAACTGGTCCAGACCCTCTAGCATCATTTCCAGCATTCGCATGTCTAGCTCGCTCACAGCAGTGATAGCAGCATCGGCCTTGTCCTTGATCATTCGACGAATAGCAGCTTGAGTCAAAG
The DNA here is from genome assembly GCA_026074375.1 of Tanacetum coccineum. NCBI lineage: Eukaryota > Viridiplantae > Streptophyta > Magnoliopsida > Asterales > Asteraceae > Tanacetum > Tanacetum coccineum. The sequence goes on from BQNB010177941.1 coordinate 7,310, forward strand.
GTGTAGACTTTGGAGGCATGATTCTGTCACGTCACACAGAAAACAATCTAATAAGCATTCATAACATGATATACTCATAACATGGTACAATGACAAATCAATCACAACAACAGTCACACAACATCAAGTAGTAATCAAAAGATAGTCATTCATTTTTCATCACAAAAGAGTTAATACATAGTTGCATTGTTTCATGAAATGATACAAATCGTTACACAACTAATAGCACTAATTCTACTAACTGAGGATTCAGTTTAGTGATTACACAATAAAGATACCACAATTGAAACCAAACTACTAAGAATCACGAGGAGATCCTCGCGGCTCAAATGAAGGATTCTTCTCATCTTCAATCAGAACATCAATAGCTTCATTTGATTTTTCTTCAAACACAAATCCTTTGCGAATCCTCTCTTGATAGAACTCATGATGACCCGAACACTAGTCCAATAAAGATCTCTCTCGACTCGTTCATTCTGCATACGAAGGAATATGTTGCTAAACCTTGCTTCTTCAAGTTTCTTCTTCAACTTCTTACACACAAGCTTTTTTTTTTTTTTTATTTTTTTTTTTTTTTTTTTTTTTTTTTTTTATTTTTTTTTTTTTTTTTTTTTTTTTTTTTTTTTTTATTTTAATTTTAATTTTTTTTTTTTTTTTTTTTTCTTTTTTTTTTTTTTTTTTTTTTTTGTTTTATTTTTTTTTTTTTTTTTTTTTTTTTTTTTTTTTATTTATATTTTTTTGTTTTTTTTTTTTTTTTTTTTGTTTTTTTTTTTTTTTTTTTTTTTATTTTTTTTTTTTTTTTTTTTTTTTTTTTTTTGATTTTTTTTTTTTATTTTTTTTTTTTTTCTTCAGCGTTACCAAGTCTTTCAACCAGCTTTTCCATTGCAGTCGTTCCTTGCTCCACATTAGAACGCACTTCATTACCCAAATCTAAAATCAACTTACCATAATACTCGTCCTTTTCTTTTCCTTTCTTTTCGACCAATGCATACGCTGTCTCGCGACCACATAGTCGTCTTGAAAGAGAAGCCATCCAACCAAAAAGAGAGTTAATGTCCCTCCTCATGAGACCAGGAAATAGACCATCATTGTCCTCTCAAAGAAAAGGAGCAGTAGACAATTCACCTACCTTATGGACGCTAGCAGGAACAGTCTCATCCTCGTGCTCAATCGTGTTCTCAACCTCAATCACATCCTTAGGTTCTGACTCAGAAGCAGGCGGCGGAGGGTTAAGAGGATCCACCTCTTCGTAAGGATATGTCAACTCTGGTTCATTCTCATCTTCCTTGATGTTGACTTCCATATCATCTTCTTTTTCTTGGGGTTTTTCTTCTTCCTTAAATTCTTCTTCTTTCGGGTCCTCGTCTTCATTCTCTAAGATAGGCTCGGGAACAACAGGAACATCATCATTTTGATTCGGCTCAACAACGGGTACATCATCCACATGATCGGGAGGAATTATGTTCACCATGATAATTTAGAAAATATCATATAATACTTACTTAATAGCGTATCACTTCTTATTCTTATTGGAACACTATTATTAAAATAACATTTTGCATAAAAGCGCAACAAATAAAAATTCACGATTCGTGACATTCTCGTTCCATATATACCTCAATTATATTTCAAACATATATAATAATAGTCATCATGTAATCACATGACATTCTATGCATACAACACGTGCATAAATGTACCAATACATAACACTTTATGCATCCAACACGTGCATAAATATATCCATACTTAACCATTTATACATATAACACATACGTAAATATACCTATACATAACAATTAATAAATTTACCTTTTTCTTTCCTATGTTGTAACCAAAGGGCAACGAGGAGTCTCAAAACGCTAGAGTTTAAAAAGCATTATAGTTTAGGTTTTCAAAAAGACTCGACCTAGTTCTCTATAACCTTAGGCTCTTGATACCACTCTTAAAACACCCTCATACAAAGGACATTGGAATGTTGCGCAGCGAAATACGCAAAATAGATTGTAGCTAAATAGCACCATTTCACCAAGATAATAGAAAACGACCTAAATGAGACGTTTTACAAACATGTGTTCCATTATTAATCAGAGTTAAAATGCGTTTAGGTCCCCACAGAATCGCAACCACAACCATTACAAGATTTGAAAAACTAGAGACATTATTTTAGAACAACTTAAGACATTGTTTTTGAAAGACAAGGAACACACAAGTAGTCTTTCACCAAATCCATCACACGCATGACACCTACACGCCATCGTTGCCTTCATCCTTGGTTACCTGGGATAAAACATGTTTAAAATGTCAACAACTTTGTTGAGTGAAATTCATAGAGTTTAAATAATCAAATAAGTATAATCTTTGAACACATAATTAGTTCTCGGGAAAACAAAGCCATGAATGCAATGTATAGCAACTTTTTTCTTTCACGCAATAAGCTCATGACATTGACCGTTAACGATACATATGTCATTTATATTTATTGCTCCCCAAACAACCTTATTATTGTCATATACCAACTACTATCAAATACAGAAATATCCGATGACAGGGTGGTACACAAGGATTCAAACCCTAGACACAGGTTGTCAAACCCAATAGATTCGATTTAATGCATTAAGCGTTCACCTTACAGGGAAATTAACGGTCATAGAAATAAGGACTACGACCAATAGCTACTTATGCGGAAACAATCTCTACTAATCTTCATTAGAGGGGTGAATCGAGATTTCTAAAATGGCTTTTACATATTTCCATCATCCCCGACCTCTCGAGATCATAAATCGAGATTTCTAACAGAGGCTATAAACTCACCTTAAGCAAAAGATCCAAATTAATCAAATCAACAAGCGCAAATAGCTTCACGTCTTAACCGCGACCTATATAATACATATATAGCAGTACGTGACTAAAAATATAATAAATCATATATTACATACTTGCATTTATATATATACTATTACGTATATACAATCATATACTACAATCTCCAAGTGCGACGCAAAACATTTTACTTTGACGCACTAATCAATATTACAACATTTTCCATAAAGTTTTCATTTTTAGATAGTTACCGAAAGTAAGGATAATATAATCCGAACTTCATATTTCATTACATATTAACTAACATTACGAACCCTTTGCTCATTATAGATGTTGATCCCAATGAATAGATCTTTACAGCCTGTTTAGGGTGATAGCCAACTTGTATAAATACAAACTGACTATGAGAGAAACACTTGATTGTGAACAAATAATAGTTATGCGAAAACTAACTATATTTGCTAAGAAGAATAATGAGCATAAATAGATCTTTGCTGTCTATTAATCTGTTAAGGGTTACAGATTTGCTAACTATAAAACTAATATTTAGGTCTGCCTCTAACTATGTCGTAGGGTTCTTTTATACACCAAGGAAACCCTAATGGGCTTACAAAACGTGTAGACAGCTCATGCATATCTATTCCTAAAATAG